>LOND01028628.1:4572-18431 GCA_014220965.1 Paragonimus kellicotti | reverse complement strand
ATTATTCGTTCCACCTCCACAATGTAACAAAGCAGCGCCTACTGAATTATAACCTGCTAGTGAGCGATGAATGTAAGTACTCGGCGGATATTCCAATCTATACACACTTCAAAACTGCGACAGTAACATGTTTGTCACACCTTTATCTGTCTATATGGTCTCCCCATTAAATGAACTTATCACCCCAGTTTACTTCCGTAAGGAGGAACTGAACTGAGCAAAACTGTAAAATCATTTAGTGTCCTGTGTATCGTTAACTAAAAACTTAGGACCATATACCAGGCGAGCATCTTACTTGCTTCGTTTCGGGCTCTTTTGTATACCATAATAATGTTAAGAACTTTTTACCGAGAATATGCTTTCCAAGCCATGTGGTCGCGCTGGAACGCTTTCTTGAATCTGAGGAAAACCAATGATCTTTAAATTCATCCTCCTACCCTATTCAGTAACGTTCTTTTCTACAGGATCCCGGAGGTTTTCAACATAGCGTACTCTATGGGATCTGGTGGGTTATAGATGATTCTTCCAGCTTCCAATGTCAAACATTTTAATCGGTAATTCGGTGAAAAAGCTGCACTTTGTGCGCCGGTATCGTCAAATGAGAGTATTTGAGAGAAAAATGAACTAACTCGTGATTGTTCTTTCTGAGCGACGCTGACGGGGATACGTGTGCGATACCTCAGTAGTGATGAGTTATGATGTAGTCTGGCGTTGATGTTATCCAAAGAAATAAGAACATCGGCCATTGTGCAGTTCGCCGGTATGGTGTTTCAAAATCGGAACGAGATGGGAATGCCCATTTTGTCGAAAAAAGAGATTTTCAAGTTTTCCCTGAAATATTAAGATGCGTTTTTTGAAGAAGTGTACAGATTTTACCGAGTATAACAGTTGTGTTGCAATGAGAAAAATCGGTTATACCTGAAAATTGCTCATATTCGCACTTCTGTTGAGAAAAATGCTCCGCTTTTCCGATAAATGCATCACATTGGCCTTCATGATCGACTTTGCGTTTGTAGAGACACTCTTGGTTTGCCACGTATTCCAACTATCTTGCTATTTATTTCGACCGTTGGCATCATTGCGATTGTTTGTATGCATGTCTGCATTTCTCTCGTTTTGTTCGACCGTCCAAGGTCAATTAATTATAACAACTTCCGGTTGGTCGCCATTTGCTTTTGTCGTGCTTCACTTAAATCTTGCTTTCCTCAGTCCACTTGCAATAAACGTCGTCGCCCAGTATTTTGGTTTTCTGGTTTTATCATTGTGGAGATCAGGTACAGTTCTAGACGGGAACGTCCAGTTCTCTACAGCTATGAAAACGCGTCCATGTGAACTTTCATAGTGAAATACATAACCTTACCTAGCAAAACCACTCAATTTTGCGTAGTTTGGGAGATAGAAATGAATTTGTAACTCCAGACCACATTGCGTTTACACTGCATTTCACACTAAATGTTCAAAGTGAATTCCAATGAAAGCTATGCCACCTGAATCGTGTGACATACGTCACGTATCTTGTGATTAATTAATCCGACGGTGTCCATCGTGCGAAACTTCCTAAAGATCTAGGTAAAATATGTAAGGTACAAGTTTAAAAATTACTTGTACATCACACCACAGGCAATTAAGTCGATGCAATATCACACTGGCTCAACTTGGTAGATCAAGGGAGCTGATTGCTCTACACAATTAATCGGATTGGTCCAACGGCAGCTCAGAGGTTACACGACAAATGAGCTCAGGGGGCCGGATGCAGCGAAAAGTGATATGAGAGTTTGTCCCTTAAATTAGTCCAAACGACACAAAGTGTTCGTTGGAGAAACTAGAGCTGAGAATTCAGCATGTATATGAATAAGACTAAACAAAGCAATGAGTAAACATGAAAGCTGGAAGGCAATATTCACTGGATTGAAAGTTGACAGCTGTCAAGCGAAACAACGCAAACAAGCGCGTAAAATCAAAGGTCATTCTTCAGAATGTGCGCGCGGATTTCGGAGCAAATCACACTCAGCTGTTTAACTGTCACCCAAACGGACTTACCACAATAAGAGACAGCACCTATGAGTTATCGCAAATACGATAAGCTATCTTTCACAACCCAGGGGTACCGTTTATCCGACATCAAACTCTACATAAAGTCCAGACGCTTCTTCTATCCGTAAACTTCAAGTGGACGTTAAACAAGTCTCCGCTTTTAAATCCGGCCAGTTTGTCTACTGGACTCGAATCAGTTAATTCACAAACCTTGCAACTGCGGTGATCGTGACCCCGTGGTCTAGTGGATGAGTGCTTGGCCTACAGTCTGCCACTTATTTACGGTTTGATTCCCTGGCGTGCGTGGTGCTGATGAGACCCAACTAGTTCGAAACAGCTGTCCACCACTTCGCTGGTGGTCACTGGGACCAACCGTTTGCAAAACCCTTTCTCAACCCATTCTGGGACTGTGGTCGATGCTTGCTCGTTTGCAGGCCAACCACAAAATAGCTGACTGTTTCAAACTATGAGCAAAAGGAAGTTGTAGTGACCTGGAGACAACCCCGGTCTACTTCATGTACGATTTGTATTCTTCCCAAAATCACAGTTCACACTACACAGAGGACCGTAAAGATCTTCGTCTGCTTGCTGCATGCGATCGCGTTTGTTTGTTTGCCTATGCGCGCCATACACACCCTTCCGGCCTGCTCGCGCGCTCGACGGTCGGATCATCGATCTTTCTAGCTACCTTCGCGTGTCACTAAGCCCTGATTGAGACCTATTGTAATTATCGAACAATATACGTTCGGTCCTCCAGCAATAGTTGGGATTCTTGATTTGTGTGGTATTCATTGGTGTATAACTGGGAAGACGTTCATTTTTAGTGCCCGTATGCACTGCAAAACCTGCGATCGGCTGACAGGAAAGTAGGGCTTATACGCAAACAGCTAAGAATAATATACTGAGGTAAGTTCATTGTCCCATTCCAGAGTCCGATTTGGTGGTCCAGCAGAACGTCGAAGTGCATTAGGGAATAGTTGAAACGTGGCTCCCGTCGCGGTCTCAGCACTGTCCTCAAGAGTGTATCCACTCCAGCCTAACCGATAGCAGCAGCCACGGAATCATCTGATATACGAACTTGAAAATGAATGCAATGCGAATTCAGTCTTACAGCCATTAACTCTTGCGGGATGTTAATATTCCAAGAATATAAGTGTTGGCTTTTAATCAGTTCAGCACCTGAAGCTGAAGTGTATGCTGCCCCACCTGTTCTGGAATGTGGAGGTGGGAGGTACCTTCAATAACTATACTGCAGGCTCAAAACAGATAAAATGTGTGATTTATCATGTCAGACCTATAGTAGGCCAGTAAATCGTTGTCCACTCATAGTTCTATAACCTTCGAAGAACTTTAATTCGAAGTACTTACTTTTTCAGAAAGGCACACAAACCTTGGCCACTAAAACTAACGGAAATAAGAACAGACAAAAAAGGGTGTAGAGTAGAAGGCCGAAGATTTCCACGCTGACAAACAAAAGACTGTCTTTGTAACTTCCTCCTGCAATCCACCGAATAACGTGCACTTGGTGCTTCGCGCTGAATATTTTCTCAAGGAGAATCGGAAGAGCAGGGCTCATTAACAAAATGGAAGGCAAGTTCAGCGACCAGGAGTTTGGACCTCTGAAAGCAGCCATGTCCTGGGAAATATGGCCCACAGAACAAGGGAAGACGTTGACTGATCAAAATGCGAGAAGCTGGAGAGGGGTTGCCAGATGATTAAACAGGTCCTAGCGTAACGTCCAGTTAAACGACGGGGACAAAGAAAGAGTTGAGCGAAACGAAAGTGAGAAAAAAATTTCCAGTACGGTTGTATTAGCGCTTCTAAGCGGAAAGGTGTGACAGAGGTTGGAGCAGATAATTGATTTGGCTGGGGGCAAGCTCAGAACAATCAAAGTGAGATCCGTCAACAAATTGGTTGCACGCAAAAGAACCCGTGGTGGAGGTTGACGACTGGTGTAAAAATCTGTCAGATACCAGAGCATAGTCAGTCACGATACGCAGACTGGCTGAACAATCGAGCAGTGTTCTCGGGTGAAATTACAAAGGTTCAACCGAGTGGATAATTATCCTGGCCCAATGGGCGCAAACAGCCACCTAACGAGAGTGATCAACCAAAGTGGCCGACGCATTTTACTATCCGGTAAAATATACACTTACGTTGAACTAGAATGAACGTTGACCACAGCCCGTATGTTGCGGTCCTTTTCAGACATCCGAACACCAAACTTCAGGTGTATGTACGGAGAGTGTAGCAAATCAATCCTAAGTGAATCCCAAATTATCAAAAGCTAACGCGAATACCCTTACTGACTAAGTCACATCGTTCGAGATGAGCGTAACATCACGTTAATTCGAGTGATCGTTGGAGCAACGCAAACTTCAACGATGAAGAGGACAACAGGAAGGTCTTGATGGCCTGACACTGCTGTCACAACCCACCAGCAAAAGACATTTAACCGCACAACAATATAACATTGGTCCCTTTTCGGTTAGGGGTGTAGTGACCCTCAACAAGAGATAATGTAAACTATTGCTTATTTAAACGTTTAAAAATGAACTGTGGTTATTTTGAACACCAAGACTTTCCACAGGATTATCGTTACGCGCGTGACAGACAGACTTTGATAAAACATACGTAAATAAAACACAGAAACAACGAACTTTCGACATGTATACACATGGTAAAAGTTACAAGAAGAGTATGTTCCATGTGTTTTCAGATAAACAGTTCAGAGGTGGGCAACTCAGACAGGCAAATCCGGATTGGGTAGACGCATAGGCCAGTCCAGTTCAATAGCAACAACATCCAACGCCAGGATGTCTACTTGACGTTGAAGTATGGATGCCAAGCTGGGACGACACCGACCAAGATCTCCGTGAATAAATTCTTTGACATAAGTTCCCGCATCACATCGGAGTTCCAAGATAAACAGTTCTTCGACTGGGTATAGCTTCGACCACGAAAGATAGTCTACAAACTGAGGTGAAGAAATACACATGAATGACTCAGTGACTAGGTTATCGGCAAATTCGTTTAGGATAACCTTAAGAGTGATGGGGTTGATTCAAAATGTGAATAACCAACGTATGACAAAATGTACCGCAAGTATAATTCTCAAACAGATACACAAATAAGCCACAAGACGGGGTATTTCTGATAAATCTCTGTGACTCCCTTTCGATCAATTGAAGAGAAGCCATTCTGCAACGTGAGTTTAGGTTACACATAATCATTAGCCACCTTGGACAGTTTGAGATCATGCAAGCAAACACGACAAGCGTTCAAGGTCTGTCCATAAGTGAGCTATGGCAAAGTCTGCGGCACTGCTTATTGCGCAACAAAGTCGCCGATGGTTGGAAGAAGATTGCCAGGCGTGGATTTGGTCATCAGCAATGAAAGTCCCGTTGGGAAAGACTGGTAGGTGCCGCCTGCCAAGTTAGGGACTACGAAACTATTTACATCGCTGATTGGAAACGCTATCTGACATGGCAATGTCCCAGTCAACAGGTAATGTTTCAACTATGAAACTTGTCGATATTTATTTGTTGATGAATTTGAGCCTGAAAGCTGCTTTAACTTAGATGACAAACATATGCCTTTGGGTGGCATTCAACGTGGGGATTCCGGTAAAACACACCAATTTATTGAAAATATAGTGGTCCACTCTGAACATACATCAAAATACAGTAAACTCGAACGTCCCTTACTTCAAACGTCGTTTGACAGAGGCGTCCATATCCCCCTAACTACACGAAGAAATAATAAGCAATATTCCCAAAGAAACACTTGGAGGCTTAAAGGATCGAGGAGTGAAGATTCTGCCAGATAGTAAGATGAGGAAATATAGATTATGACAAAGATACTAGTCTATTTAGTTCCTCTGTAGAGAACAAGCAGATTATACCGAAATGAATAAACAACAAAAGTGAAATGGATGAGACGTGCAATGCACCTTCATAAAATACGACATTAGTACAGGCCCTGATCTTAGCCGTTACTGCAAGCAGACTGCTTCAGACTGTTGGTCACTTTAACATCTTGGAGTAATGTGATCTCATCGACTTGTAACATTCATCGCGAGGTGTTAGCGATGACTGTGAGAACAGGCGATACAAATTTAAACCATTTTTCTTTCTGGCATCGCAAAGACGTCCGATCGGAAGCAGGGTGTGTTTGAGCTCAGTATCGATCTGTAAACCAGAGACCCGGTGAATTCAACCGGAAGATGCAAGTAAGCTCTCCGTATTCTACCACTACTGTCTCCGCCATTTAGACTGTATCGAACGGTGTCATTGTGTGAGCGACGCGATGGCTCATTGATGCTTATGTTGAAAAGCCATGAATTCGTGACCTACAATACAAGTACGAAAGTATACAGTCTACGTTCAATATATCATGGGGTAGTCCGCTGTACCCCGCATTGTCAAGTGCAACTGATGACAATTTGAAGAAATCGCAGACGCTGGCGTGGTCACAAACTGTGAATATCTTGACTGCCCAGGTAAGGAAGGTTGGGAGTTTTCACCGACTAGGCTGACAAGTAGTTAGAGACGCTCTCAAAAATGACAGACAGACGGTTGTTAGCTCTTCCGTTTACCCAGTTAATAATCCACCATTTCATAAACCATCATCAGCAGAAACGCTGTAAAAAAACCATGGTACCTATCGGTACGGCTGGAACCTGAGATACAAAACGAAGAAAATCTCAGTGAAAAGACTTATCAACGAATATTTTCCGGGACTGTTGTACGTGTGAACGTTGTCAAAAAGTTTCTAAAGTTAACCTGGAGACACAAAAACATGGTTGGAAATGAGATGACTAACACTGGGCACATCATACAATTGAGAACATACCCAAAAAACTGATCTGGCTTCAAAAACGTCTGCAATAAAACTTGATGAACGATAAACTGTACATACCTCAGGAGGTGGGCACTGCATTCTGGTCTTATAATCCATCAGGCGCATGGAACGAACAGTTCGTGTGCGCTCCAGTGCAGCACGACGATGCAACACACGGATTGGGGTAGGCTGGATCAAGGGTATTGGACCGAATTCCACATAATCGGAAGTGACTTTTGGAGGCCACACAAGATGGTTAGAAGTCGTCTGAGTAGAGTCCGAACTCCCATTGCAATGATTGGTTAACAGGCAAAGTTGCTCGGAACCTAGACCACCTTGTGGACACCAGCATACGGCCCTGTAACACTTGGACTTTTCAAGTTCTCCGAACTTGATAGCATGTGAAGCGTGCGAGGGTTGTACAAACTGGCCGGGAAGACGAAAACCAGTGGAGGTCAACAAAATAGTGATAACGGAGGAGACTAAGAGATCAGAGCATGCGATGCAGAAGGAGTTAGGTACAAAATCTGATGGGATTTTAGGGTCACTTTTCTACGCCAGAAGTGAGTCTACAGAGCTGTAAATCACGTCGGAAACGTTTACAGACATGAGAAAGAACGCGTAACAAACAAGCTTGTTTGTTGTCATCATGCTAAATACAACACACTTAAATGGGATCACTGGGGGTAGTGTATCCGTAGGGTAAGGGATGGCAATGATTTTCAACTTACTTCGATTAATGAGATCTAGTTAACTGGTCACCAACCACGTGGGTTGTAAACGTTTGCAAAGAAATCAGCACGCCAACGTAACAGATCTATCCGAGGTATGGATAAGTGACCACGGGAGAGTTCAATGTATTTACCAGACGTTTTTTTGCGCATAATGAGGATGAGTGTAACCGAATTGCAATAGCCTCCGTGATTGCTAGTAAGTAACCTTGGTCCTACATCGATTGTGCCCCACAGACTCGACAGATCGGCTTAAACGAATCAGCTGTTTTGACTTGGCCAAGGGCACAACGACCGCAAATGGACAAGCCTTTATCGACCCTCGAGCCAGTCACACCGAATGGTGTTCCCGGATGATCGTACCACAGAAACAAACAAAACGGTAAACACAAGGGAGGCAGAATGTACAGGCAATATACCTTTCAGCTGAGGACACTACTGATGTGGAAGTGAACGGAATACGTAATTGAACCGCAAAATAGGTTTTGCTAAGTGTTATGTTAAGTCTCCTGCTTATGCTTCCAACATAGCTATCATCTTTGAACAATAACGAACTAAAGAAGAACTTTTTATTTGCAGTTTTCGGTATACTTACCGTTGTGCTCACTAGCCTGTCATAACAAGGGCGTAACCGCATCCTCAATTAGAAATGTGAAATGCAAATGGGGAAACAATTCAACATTCTTTTCGCGTACAGCCAGCAACGCAATGTTGCACGGTCTATGTTATGATAAATAACGCTACACTATTGAAGGTGCTCACAACAGACTATCAAACTCACACAATTCGAATCATCAAACAAAGCTGCAACAAAACTGTCACCATCTACTGATGTATAGGCTTCACACCTCCATCCGGTAAAGGAACGAGTGATAAACGGTTCTTTCTCAAAACAATGGATTGGAAAGCGTTCTCGTGAAAATCGGTTCGACATCACGTAAACTCAGGGATTCGCCATCGTGCAGCTAATCTGATTCTACAATCCCTTAAAGACGAAAGTATTAACGATTTCGCCCCATCCAATATCATCCACAGTCAACTCGTCAAAGCACAAGATCACCAGATGACTGGCTGAATTTTTGAAAGCAGTGAGTGAACTTTGAAAACTAGGAGATGAAAGACAACTGTGAACAAACAACTTACTGGAACATACGAACAAAGAATATTCAACTCTATGTTCGTTTTACGAATGTTTACAGTGTAATGCGATTCAGTAATCTACTAGATTTGATTGATTATAATGAAACAACTATCAGCTTGTTTACGAAGAACCCGTAACATTCCTCACGTCTCAGCACTTTGAGTATCAACCTCCAATTTCAAGATAAAGTCTACAAACAACTGGACGAAGTAAACCTGAGAAGTCTAATTCGGAATAAAAATTTTGCAATTAAGCTTGCCTGTCAGTCCTTCAGTTTCTGGACGAATTCTCTCCTTATATCAACTATGCTTATTGCGACAAACACTGACTGAACATGTCAAACAGCAACATTCACACGAATCTCGAAGGGCAACCCAATAATAACAATTAATAATAGTAATCAATAAGTTGTTGATATCCACCGGACAAAAAAGTGTGAAGGAACAATCCAGTGATCGGCACTTTATAAAATCAAGCAGATTAGACAGCAATTGCATCTCCACAGCTTCGTGTCGATAAGTTATAAACGTGCTCTAGTCCGAAAGCTATCCGAGTGGGTTAATCACGTCTATTTTGCGAAAGTGCTCAAATTTAACGTGAACGATTTGAAGGGTGCACAGATACACAACAGCCCTCCTATTCGGTTTAGTAAGAAATTTGGTCAACCAATTAAAAATATATAGCAAAACTTGGCGTTCCAAAAGTGATGAAGACTCAATCTCTCATCCAAAAGGTATTCGTTTTCTGACGCACAAGTGTCTTCAGATAATCATCTATGTGGATGAGATGCGTTTTGCATTAGTAAATCCGGGCACCAATTGTAGACTATAATTAGCGAACACATGGCCAGCTGGTTCAGGCACCGGCTTATCGGATCAATCACTATGATTGACGTCACCACCACATAGAACGAGTAGGCTGCGTCAGCTATCACACGGCACTCGTTGAAACATTATCAGTCTTGTTGGAGGCATTGCGTAGGAGGTCACACAAACTGATAAATTTATACCTTTTCGATATGCTGAAGCAAGTGTTAAGAAACCGGTCCAAACTGTGTATCCAAATGAACCTGGTTGTCACTTGTTTATTACAGTGGTACCAATAAAAGACTGACATCTCACTGCGAATTTGTTTTGTAATCGGGGGGGGGGGCAAATTTTGCTACATAATATTGAATGCGTACCACATAACACAAGATTGAAAAAGTGACAAGTGCAGATCAGGGATAAAACTGAAGATATATGAGGGACACAATCAGTTTCATTGTTGATTAGTCAAGGTCGCTACTACGATGACAGAGCAAAACTAACACATGAGTCTCTATAAAAAAACGAGTAAATACCGACTTACTATGGACACATGTTGCTGGTAATATTGTGTCAACCTACATCATTGACCGGGTTCTTAGCGCACCTCTGAAACCACAGCTTTCTCCGTTATCCAGATCTCAAATTAGTCACTGAAATTCGCGTAGGTACTGGGTCAATTCCACTAGCATAACAGAACAATAACCGAAGTTCCATCCCTTGATCAACAAACATGCTGTAGGTAGAGCATGTACTGCTCGTATAAGCCAATAGACATGTGTCCAGATAGCAACTGACACACAGAACACAAACATCACCGATAGCTCGTCCCGTTCTGCACAGTAATTACTAGATGGATTCAGCCAAAGCAGTCGCAACTGTTTAAGAAACTGGCAAACTTCGGTTGTTGTGCTATTCAGAAGCAATGGCACACAGAAGTTGGTGTTCAAGTCTGTTCAAAAGACTCGTTTGTTTGTATAGCATTAACATGGCAACAACGATCAAGATCGACTAGCGTGTCTGTCACTTTTGTATAATCAGTTCTATGTTCCGCAATTCAAAATCTTCCGTGCGGCAACACACATGTAACAATACACATCTAGATGTGTTCGGTGATATAGAGCACCCATTCCTTTTTTTAGATAACTAACCAAGTTTCGAATGGGGAAAATGATGTGGGAGACGGTTGTTTGCAATGAAACACCACATAAAACTTCGTCGAAACGGAAAAAATCGAGGTATGAATAACATTTGTCACAACATTGTAGTACACATCAAGACAATCAGGTTTATGCTAGTTTTCGACATACTGATAACTTTGTCAGACGGGGCACAAAAAACTAATTAATTTCTCTGAATAGAAACAGGACCAAGTGTGGCCGAGGCCGACTGAAAAGCCCAATCAAAAAAAACTCGTTGACTTATACATAGAACATGAGTGAATGGAGTGACGAGAATCATCAACAAGTCCATAACGGTCATCAAGATTTTCAGAAATCCACACTGGGAGGACGAAACTAACAATCAAATAAAACCACCAACCTGTAAATCTCGTACGAACACTTTCCCCTCCGTTTGAGCATTGATCAGGGTGGCTAAATGCAGTAGATCAACGGATGACCGATCTGCCATCTCTATATCTTTCAAAGACTGCTTCTGATTACCGTGGAATTTTGAGAATGTGTTTATCACCGCAGCTATAGATGCTTGGTAGTTCTCGACTTGAAGCATGAACGGACGACCCAGTCCGAGACACCTTATATGAAAAACGAATGTACGAAGCGATAATATTAAATATATCGCAGTCAGAAACAGTATCAGGTGATGGGCTAGTGTAAAATGGAATGTAGTTTAGCCACTCAACAAAAGGCTCAACAAATGAACTGATGACCGCAGTTCATATTGCGAGAAATAGAAAACTTTTTTTAAAATAAAAACTAAAAATTTGAGCACGATACAATAAGGCATCAAAAACTGAAAGTAACTAATTTCTCCATCACAATTCGTGACGTTGCGCGGCGTGTATGACTGTACATCAACTATCAGATTTTGTCGAATTTACCCGTCGGAAAATTTCTCTCAAAACAAAAGTAACGAGGTAAATAACTGTTTTCGATAATACTTTCTCAAGCCAATACAATCACAGAGGTTTCAGGAAAACACACGAAGAGAAAAACTTCAAAATTCAAGGACTGATTGTTAACGAGCAACATTAAAAGCTACTTGAAGTTAACCAAATCCACACGACTACTCACCAATAATCTATAATATATATCCTCAAGATCGATCAAGACATTTACGATTGGACCATATGCTTGGAAGGCCTGGGTTACCCATTAAAGAGAACAGACAGTAACTGTGTCTCCTATCGAGGCGATCGATAAATTTGAGCGCTATTCACAGGTGAATGTAGCTGAGCGTTTGCAAGTACCAATTCAATTGTGGAATCAATGACAGCGATCAACACGGTTGCCTCATGAATGCGTGACCGAAGCTCTAATCTCAGCACTGACAAGGATATGCGCTAACGACAAGTTTTAACAAGAGCGAAAAAAAAAAAACAGCTATATCCGCGATATTACACTATCAATAATCGAAGGCGTATGGGACAGAACTAAATACTAACTCTGTAGATCGCCGCGACACTACGCACTCACGAGAAGAGTCTACAAAACAAAGGCAAAAAAAAGCGTCGAGTAGCATATCTGGTGTAATACATTCATTGCATAAATCTCATTATCTTAATTACTATACTCTACATGTATGGGGATTACTAAAGCAGCGTACTCAGCGCACATCGAAAAGGGAAAAAAGGAGCGAAACTCAAATCCGAGGTGCTTCCTTTCGTAAACGGTCGAATAGAAAGTCTATAGAAATGCAAAGGCTGCGATCAAACGCGCGAGATGTTCGAAATGAAATTAAACCAAATCCTCGGCTACTCATGAGTAATATAAATATATCGCCAAACTGTTGTTTCACATAAGAGGCCGATTACTCGTAAGAATCTGGATGTCTTAAGAATCTAGTGTACAAATGATGACATCCTATTCACTCGACCAGAAGTTGACAGAATTGTGGTTTTTAACAGATATGATTATACAGACAGGATGCTATCGATACTTTCAGCTGTTGGCAAATTGAGGAAACCAGATAACGAGTAAAACAAAACGGAGCTAATCGAAAATTCAATAATCAATTCCCTAAAACGACCAAGATAGTAGAGTTATACTTTTTAAAATTAGTTTGACTGGATGAAAACAACTAGATCTACTATCCCACAACTGTTCCTTCCCTCCAAGACCGATACTGGACATGTACAGTTCACTCAACTGCCAAGTGGTTAACAGAAACACTGCAGTCCAGACGGCCGAAATTATGTCCACACGATCTTCGTGACATTCTCGAGTTTGTGGATTCCATAAAAGATATTAATGTTGAACACCCGAAAATGAACTTGTTCGATGTAACTTCACTACTCGTAAATATTCCATTGGTGGAGACAATGAACTCCTTGTGTGATAAGACAAAACAACGGGAAAGTATATTCGGATTACAAAAATAGGACTTCTACGGTGCACGCTTAGTGTTCAGTTCATGTTCAACAGCCAGTTGTACCGACAATCGGATGAGATCCCCTTTAGGTCTACAGATGGCAGACATACTCACGATCAAACTAGAATCCCACCTTCAGCTTATCACTCAGTCTTCATATGTACCGCCGATATGATAATGATATAGTTATAGTTAAGCAACCACAAGATCAGCCAAACACTACCCTTCAGATTTTAATGTAGCATACATTTTACTTCCACTTGAGGCAATGCCAACTGTTGAAAAGAAGGCAGTCCCTGTAAAACTTATATTGTAGCAGATCAATTTAAATGTCGTACCTACCGGTCGTTAAGATGCATCAGCATAATCATAGACAGCAATACATCGGTGGTTCATATTGATGATTAACTGCCACACAACCATGGAAAAAGCAAACACTGTATAAGAAGAGAGAAGGGAAAAAGAAGAAAACGGGAGGGGTCCGAACTACTTAAAAAATAGCTACGTCTATATTCAAACGTTCAACATCATGGTGTTTGAACCTTTCAACCGACCTGTGAAAGTAAGGCGTCATCAGCAAGTCAAGTTCCTAATGGTTTCAATATCCCACATCAGTAGGTACACTTACTTCACAGCCAACTCGGCCAAACAACGACAACGTTCACGTCACTGAGTTCGATTAGCTGCCATCTCATTTAAGGTCTCCAGCCACCGACTATATCAGTCGCGAGAGCCAGAGCCAGGGAAACGAAC
>LOND01028626.1:0-11414 GCA_014220965.1 Paragonimus kellicotti | reverse complement strand
AATGTAGCATTGTGGAGTTTGGGCGACTCGCAGTAGGTCCATGAGAAGTGTTGTGAACACGATTAGTCGCTGTATGCTTTCTTTGTTATGCTGATTGTGTTATGTGAATCCGTGAGTCTATAGGCATTGTAGACAGTGCTCCATAAGTTTGAACGTCCAAATATGTTATCAGTTTTATCTTATTGTCACATGTAGGATGTGAAGGCGAAAGCACAATCGTACGGATCGACCTCTGGGGATTTGGATATTATCACTGAAGTGAGGTTGGATTGTGCCTTAACCACAACCCTATTTGGTTCTTGAATGACTGAAATGTTCATGGTCGCTTTTCAGAAATTGCAGGATCGTGTTGAAGTGAAATATCTCACGGATGGCCACTTGTTGAATATTTGATGTTTCTTCACTGCAATTCGTCTGGGTAGTTCGAAAGTGCGCACGCTGTTGTTAGCAGAGGATAGTATGCTATTTGCACATAACGAAAATGAACTTGAATGACTAGTCACTATTTTTGCAATGACATCCACCTTAGGCTTGGATAACAACACAAGTAGCACATTTTCCATTAATCATTCTTCTCCGTGCTGTGGACTTGCTAACCCAGTTACAGATGTGATGTAGGCCACACTCAAAATTAAGTTGCAGCAAAGAATTTTGAATAAGGGTTGGTTAAAAGCTGCACTCCACAAGTCACAATTCCTGCGAACACGTTGTTGTCATCCTTCGGTGAAGTACGAACGTATTCAAAATGTTTGATTGCAGGTTGTAAATAAATGCACCACAGTTTCATGAGATAAGTTATACTCGGCTGTGTTTCCTGGAGGTGGCCCACTTGTAGTGACCAGCGATCGTGTGGCTTCTCTAAGGATCCCGGCTGCAACCATGTTTTCCCGCTTGTTTGTTCTGTACGCATGATTCTGTGTACGCCTGCTATAGGAGGCCTGATATGAACTCAGTGCCACTTTCTTCAGTCGTGCAACTAATTGCACGCAGTGAACGCTTGTCCTTTCCCTAACGACTCATCTTCTATTCCAATTAATTGCGTCTGTTTAGTGCCCAAATTGGCCCGTGTAGTCACGAAAGCTGGCAGCGGTGACCATCATAATCCCAAGCCCCACATAACTGTGGATTATGTGACGGAAAATCTACCGGGATCGACGTTTTAAATGTACTGGTGATTCCGAATTATCGCAGGCGGAAATGTGTTGTACTGAAGTCACTCTTTGGTAAATGGCAAGAATGAAAGCCTGTTCAAAAATGTATTTCCCATATTCGTCAGTTGCCAATGTTGTGATGTCCAACGTAACATTCGACTGATTTTATACACATATGTATGTAATTCGTCATATCATTCAGCAACAAATTTAAATCCTTGAGTTGTTTGAATCAGATACGGGAAACTGGTAAATTTGGAATATTTCGCTGTATTTCTCGAAGCATTAAAAAAGCCGAACGTATCAAGTTAATTATTATTCGTATCTTCCTTTGAGAACACACCACTGAACCTCACTACTGAGTTTTTGTCTGGCAACGCGAAATTAGATGCGTCAATATGGGTATACCAGAAGTTGAGTAAAAACAGCCAGTACATTGCTGCATAACACATTGAGTTTGGGTGTTCTTGCCTGTTCTATTTCCGGAAGGACTGAAGGACACTAAGCGACGACACTAAGCAACCTAGTGACCGTCAATTCCAAAGCAGAGTTAGCCATGTAAAACAAGCCAATCTCTATGTAGAAGACGTTATCATTATGACAAATAAAATTAAAAGCCCTGGTTAATGGCTGTTGTGATTTCGCTTTGCCATAAGAATATCCACTTCCTCTTGATATATGAATCGTATCAGGGTATAGCGGTCTAGAGAGTATTCATTCATTTTGTGGCAAACCTGACTCAACACAACATAGCGTATAGTGTAAGGCGATTCCAACAGGTCAGTTTAAGAAACTGTGACAGTGTCGGACCACGAAGGCAAACGAAGAATCCAATTCCATTCACTCACGTGGAAGTGAGAACATATACTCGACTGATACCATTGAAAACAAAAGTTTCTTTTCAGTGCCTTCGATTTATGTTGTTGCCCTGAGAAAGNGCCAAATGTTGTATAAGATTGACAACAGCGATTGTCATTTTATATCAGGCTAATATTCATACTTAAAGAAAATCCAATGTGTTTGAGTGTGCCGTGCAATTGCAGTGACCGTATGCTGTTCTCCTAATTTCAGCGGAGTGAGTGAGTGCTCCAGATTATTTCGCTGCCAACTATTATTAATATTGTTATTACTTCATCATTAATCCCTCGACTGATGATATAAGCGGTTGATTTATCAGTTGCGGTTTTAGAAACAGTAATACTGTACAAATGTTAATCATCAGGTGACAAACTGTTTTCAAGCAGAAGAGGAGTCAGCCGTCTCAGCAGCACTGTGATACTAAAGTAGATGACATACAATTCCGAACAAATGTGGTGAACTTGTTGTGGCCAACCACTAAATGGTTTCGTGGTTTTAACAAACAACTTCAAATGCGCATGAACGCAACACATAATTATGTGGAAGATGTAAGCCACAAAGCCCGGTCTGTGCGCATTCTCGTAACATGTAATGCAAGCCGAAACGGTGGCTCAGGTCCACGATATAGTATGGTGTATTTCAAACTTATGTATTTAAAAATAGTTAACTCATTGTAGTTTGATTACCACCTTTGAGTTTATCAAAATTGAAGTTGGTTAAGTGGTTGACCAATTAGAAAAGATTCCTACTGCCTAAGCATTCGCCAGCCCTAGATGTACTTGCTTATCAGTAATCAGTTTAGTCCCAGCGGGTTGCCCAAGCAATTCCTGGAGGCGTTATTTGCACCGCATATAACTACCGTTATACTCAGAAGGCTGTTGAGGGAAGCCTATTTTCTCCAAAAATGGTTGTACTTTCGAGCATACCTTCGAAAAATAAATTGTGATTTTGAATTTTATCTTTTCGCGCCACAACGTGCCAAAACTCAATTTTGGCGCACGTTTCTCCGGCGTCTCTGATTGGCCCATCCCACTTTTAATGCATCAATTAACGTGGGATTCTTCAAGGCTGTTCAGAGACTATATATGCAGACGCTGGTCTGCAATGTTACCTTTGGTTAGAGAGCAAATACATTCTCGACTGAAGGTCAAGGTCTTCTGTGTTCTTCTGGGGTTTTCGGTTATCGTTACGCTCGGTGCTACGTGTCGTGTTTCGTATAGTCGTGCGCTAGACATTTCTCGTTATCGTTGACCAGCGGGTCATAACAAAGGCGTAGTTCAATTTCACTGAGCCCTTGTAGTAATGATCAGTTGCCATGGAGAAACTCGTCTTATGCTTCGACATATGGCTGCATCATGGTGTTTTTGAGGACGCGTCTCACAGAATGTCACTCAGCGTGTGAAAAGCAAGGTAGTTACGGTGAAATAAAGTTTACTATCCAACCAAAGTTATCGATCCATCTTGTGCATTCAGAGTCCTGTTACGTCATTCTAACCCAAGATTCTTACGGTTTGCCGAAGCAGTCGCAATCAACCGACTCAAGCCAGCTCTCTGTGTTCAGAAACAACTGTTCGTGAATTTGACCCTTCCCTGGACTTAATGACCTATCCTAACACGCTTATTGATTATCCACCCCTCTAGTTGTTTGCTATAAAAAAACGCACCCGTGTTATTGTAAATTTGGTACTGACGAGTCAATACGAAATGCTTGCATCTACCAGTTTTCGTGTTCTAACTGCTTTGTTCAAACTGTTCAAGGGAACCAACTGTTTCAAATTTCTAAGACGACGATTTCCCGCTGAGACCTGCAAATTGCTGCGTCGTGTGGCCAGCTTGAGATGCAAGATTGCCCGTGAACTTGTGAAGATATCTTTTCTCAATGAGTGCACACAACAAGGTCGATATCCCTATCAGTTCGTTCGGCTCTTAAAGAAGAACAAACTGAAGGTGACCAACAACAACCTCAGACGTATTGCGACTGCTCACATTGAAACTGCTCACATGCGACTGGCTGATTTGCGTCAGACACATTGCCGTCTTTTATCCGTCGTCGAAAACTTGACACTTTGCTGTCGTATCATTTTTACACTATTCTGTAAGAAAATCATCGATCGTACAAAAAGGACCTATATCAGTCGGTTATGGAAGTCACGCACGAAGCAAGGTGCGGAAGCAACTCCCTGGATCCCAGTAAGTACGTACTAAACTATTCTTCAGTACAATTGAATTCACTGCAACTAGAAGCGTTAGCTTTAGGTCTTGATTATAAAATACCATCACATAAGCCTGATCGCATTTGTATTGAAGCCCAGTTTGAGAATCTTATTGATCAATTATCCGATCTTCGACCAACTAGTGCTGACAACCTAGGTCGACTAAAGACTAAATTCACCGATATAGCGCATGGGTTTATTCATGACTCCGAGTAATAGCCGGTGTGCTATCACGAGGCAACACCTGCAATCGTTAAGAGAGCTTAAGTCAAAAAAGGTCGTTCTAGACAAAGATGCGTATGTACAGAAGATGTTAGCAATATTGGATGACAAAACAAAGTTTCAGCCAATAGAGAGAGTGGATAATGTCACCGAACTAGAGGACCGCATAGGACGACATCTTCAGCTTCTCTTACAGTTGAGGATTATTGATGAGGTAACGTATAAGTCGCTTAAGCCGTGTGGATCGTCAACACCCCAACTGTACGGCCTACCGAAGACGCACAAGCCTGGGATGCCACTTAGGCCAATTTTGGCAATGACAAACTCCCTTACCATAAATTGGCACGCTGGCTAGTCGCTACTCTAACCCCATTAAGACAAAAATTTCAGAAACACTCCATTAGGGATTCTTTTGAATTGGTCGGTGACTTGGACAGAATCAATCTTGCTGAAGAACTGATGTGCTCTGTAGACGTCCAGTCACTGTTCACAAATGTTCCGCTACACGAAACGATTGACTATATTTGTGAGCTCGTTGAAATGAGTCACATTTCGTTGCCACTTCCGACCGACATATTGAAGGAAACTTTGCTGCTCTGTACTGAGAATGTCAGTTTTCGTTTTCTCGAGCAGTCCTACCGTCAAATAGACGGAGTAGCCATGGGAAGTCCACTAGGTCCCATCTTGGCAGACTTTTTCATGGTAAAAATTGAGCAACAGCTAGCTACGGAGATAGGAAAATTGTCATATTACAAACGTTACGTCGACGACACTTTAATATTCAGTCGATCTAAACAGGTGATAGATAACCTGGTGCAACGTCTAAATAGTTGTCACCCTAACTTGAAGGTTACTTGTGAATTTGAGGTCAACAACTGTTTGCCGTTCCCTTATAGGCCATATATCAATAAGTCGTCGAAGAAAGATGGCTCGATTAAAAGGCAACTGTCTATGGAAAGTTTACCCAGTGGGGTTCAGGAAAGTATTAAATTTCAATAGTCTTTTACGCTTTGATCCAGCATAAACGAACATTAGTAAATACGCTGTTTACACGGGCAAGACGAATCTGTACGCACGACAGTCTTGGGGAGGAGCTAGACCTGATTACTTTTGTTCTACAGTCAAATTTATTGGCTTAGGGAAACCAGCAAGGTTCACCCGATAGGCCAACAGTGAAACAACGAACGCTCTCGCGTGGGGAACGGATATTAAGGTCCACAATTCACTAGTATATTTTCATTTAACGTCCTTTATGATTTCTGTATATACCATTTGTTTAAGCTCATCTGTACACTTTTTGGAAACCATCAACTCACTTTTGAATTCAATCGTCAACACGAATAAACGGGAGTTACCACGCACCGTCTCTGTCTTCTTCATTTGTGCGGATTTTGGGCTGATAAAGCAGTTGCACCGTGAAATATGTTTGGCATCGCGCGTTATTGGTTTTACCTAGCGGCCTCGTTTTTGCTCAGTCGTTATGTATCACACGTTTACCTAGATTGCTGTAGCTCATGTACTAGCGATGCAGCTATTGTCGTCGCCCACACCGAGTACTCTGCCGACTCTGCGATCGACTGGTGTCAGATGGACAGATGGCGACCTGGCGAAGGGAAAGGAAATCGTTTACCGAAGGGATTAGCTACTGTAGGTCGGGTTCGTCTCCCAGGCTGGGGCCCTCGCGACTCACAGAGTCGGTGGCTTGAGACGTTAGGTGAGATGGCGGCTAATCGAGCTCAGTGGCGTGAATGCTGTCGTTGTTTGGCCGAGTTGTCTGTGAAGTGAGTGCACTTAATGACGCGGGCAGTGAAAGCCGTTGATGACGCCTTACTTTCACTTACAGCTCGGTTGTTTGTTTGCAAGGTGTAGGCACCTTGATGTTGAATGTTTTGAATATGGACGTAGCTATTTTCTCCAGTGATCATGTCTCTTCGTTTTCCCTCTGTCTTTTCTGTACAGGATTTGCTTTTTCTTTTTTGCTGGTGATTGTGTAGCAGTTAAGCAGCAATGTTACTCACTGATATATTGTTATCTATGATGTTGTCAGAGATTGCGCTACACAGATATTTGTATAAGCAGTGCGATGCGACTGACGTAGACTGAGTTGGCAACCGAGAAGATTGATAAGGTTCTGGTTCGCAATCCTCTGCATAGGTTTGTTGTGTTACAAATGCTATATGAAGTGGTTGCTAGACGTTTCAGTATTACCGTTGACCAGCTGTCCTCTACAAACGAGAGTTCTTCATAGGTGTCCTCTTTCGGTACCGTCGTTACTTCTATTTTTCGAGTGAGGACGCTGTTGTTGTGAGCCAATAACACGGATGGCGCAAGGGTTATTTATTCAGGAAACCAACACATGGGTTATGCGTTTCAACATGACAACAAACAAAACACTCATCTGCGTACGGTACTGGTCCCAGAACGTCACGGTTGCCACAGACGCCAATGCTTAGTTCCTTCAGGTACCAAGAACCATTTCATACGATGTTTCTTCTTGTATTTCTCATACGCTACTCCAATGTCAAAATGTATGCTCTGGCCTCCCTATTGAATAGCAGTGGTGTGTGTATTATAGTGCGACCACTCGTCGTCACAACATTCCCTAATGAATTGCAAGGAGTACCTGTTGACCTGCAGAATATCCGTCAGTAAGATCAACTCTGGTGGTAGATGATTTTCTTTGCATAGCCTCTGTGCTGTGTGGAATACAGTTCTGACTAGACTTCGCTCATACTGTATTTGACGCAAGCTTTCGAAGTGCATATACTATCCTGTCGACAGATTTTCCTACCTTGCCATCTGGTCTCTGAGTGACTAGAATGTTCAGGTACGGAAGATGGTCATTTATTTCGATCGCTTTTGACAGCTATAAACAAGTTAACAGACAAGTTAATATGAGAGACAGAGCAATGCAATAAGTATGTATTGTGAAAACGTCGAGTAACCCTTCCCCAATCAAACACACTTCAGCAACGTCGTATGAGACAGTCAATTCAAGACTGTAACATACGATTTACATTACCTTTGATGTGTTCATTTCTGAAAGACGGGGTCAATAATACTTGCATTCTTGGAACTCACATATATTTTTTTGATCAGCCTTCTCTTGCTACGAATATCAATGAACTTCATGGCATTTCGGTTCGCCATTCAGATGTTTGTCAGTATCGATTCATCCTCCTGTGAGCAGGCATTAGTGGAAATCTCGTGAGCTGTATGAAACAGTGTTTGTAAGAGGTCTCGTTTTTATGTCATCAGCGCAAGCGACGAGAGCTGCGAGTAATGGTCGGTCTATGTGGCCTTACGGTGCACTGAGTATAGTATTGAACTGTCAAGTTAGCTGGCAAGTAAAATGTTTGGACAGGGCAAACTGTCTTTCGCTTTTATTTCTCGTAAGAAACGGTAAGCTTCGCATGAACGAAATTGTGATGATCACAAGGTGCAAAGAAATGAATACTGGTTGTAAAAAATAAAAATATTATCCACATTACCGCTGATGGTGACTTGCAGAGGCAATAATATCAGACAGTTGCTTTTCATTTACGTCTAAAATTATATCTGCCGGTATTGGGAAGAGCAGACTACCCATCGTCACATTATCAGCTTGTTTGTACGATAGTTCACCAAAGTCAAAACGGATATTCTCTGTGCACAAATGTAAAAGTTCCTTGTAATACTGAGGTAGGACACACAAACATACCTTCTGACTGGAAGTAAAACCGCACAAAAATCAAATGTTTCTTTCGGTGGTACGTTTGCGGATAAAGAATCGACATCGGTAGAATTCACTATTTGATAACTCATCGATGTGTTCCCCAATGATTTTTATGACAGGAATAAATGTGGGATTGAGACAGTGCACACCGTGCTCTGTTGACCTGCAGAATATCCGTCAGTAAGATCAACTCTGGTGGTAGATGATTTTCTTTGCATAGCCTCTGTGCAGTGTGAAATACAGTTCTGACTAGACTTCGCTCATACTGTATTTGACGCAAGCTTTCGAAGTGCATATACTATCCTGTCGACAGATTTTCCTACCTTGCCATCTGGTCTCTGAGTGACTAGAATGTTCAGGTACGGAAGATGGTCATTTATTTCGATCGCTTTTGACAGCTATAAACAAGTTAACAGACAAGTTAATATGAGAGACAGAGCAATGCAATAAGTATGTATTGTGAAAACGTCGAGTAACCCTTCCCCAATCAAACACACTTCAGCAACGTCGTATGAGACAGTCAATTCAAGACTGTAACATACGATTTACATTACCTTTGATGTGTTCATTTCTGAAAGACGGGGTCAATAATACTTGCATTCTTGGAACTCACATATATTTTTTTGATCAGCCTTCTCTTGCTACGAATATCAATGAACTTCATGGCATTTCGGTTCGCCATTCAGATGTTTGTCAGTATCGATTCATCCTCCTGTGAGCAGGGATTAGTGGAAATCTCGTGAGCTGTATGAAACAGTGTTTGTAAGAGGTCTCGTTTTTATGTCATCAGCGCAAGCGACGAGAGCTGCGAGTAATGGCCGGTCTATGTGGCCTTACGATGCACTGAGTATAGTATTGAACTGTCAAGTTAGCTGGCAAGTAAAATGTTTGGACAGGGCAAACTGTCTTTCGCTTTTATTTCTCGTAAGAAACGGTAAGCTTCGCATGAACGAAATTGCGATGATCACAAGGTGCAAGGAAATGAATACTGGTTGTAAAAAATAAAAATATTATCCACATTCCGCTGATGGTGACTTGCAGAGGCAATAATATCAGACAGTTGCTTTTCATTTACGTCTAAAATTATATCTGCCGGTATTGGGAAGAGCAGACTACCATCGTCACATTATTAGCTTGTTTGTACGATAACGTCACAACGAGACTGGACCTTGACGTGGTGTGACGGCTTGCGCATCTCGATGACCTATTGGGCTAAACTGGACGGTGTGATCACCACACCGATAGAGTCACTCATACCAGGCAGGCCAATGGGTAGAGGTCTGACAAACCAGTCTCCTGGTCCTCCAGGTTGGGGGTTGGAAGAAGGTTGGCATCTTTTTCCGGAAAAAGTACCAGTTCTGGTACATTGCCACCCAACCGCTGCCTTGCGGCTGTCTCTTCTAATTGTGCCTCCGTTCCAATTGTAACTGCATCGTAAATCACACGGTGGGCAATTCTTCGGCGTGATTTTCCAGCAGACTGTAATATGATCAAGACGCCTGGACTGCTGCTGGGATGTTACCTCATCGGCTGGGAGGAGGCAGTTATCATTTTCGACCTGAGGGGTCAAGGTCTCGCTGTGTTCTTTGAGGGATTACCGTTATTGGCTCTTACGCTCGAAGCTTATGCGTCCGTGTTTTCGCCGATAAGTCGTGCCCAGCTTAGACCATTTTCTCGTTATCGATGTATACCAACGGGTACATAAACAAAAGGCCGTAGTGTCTAATTTCACTGAGCCTTGTATAAATGAAAGTCAGTTGGCCAATGGGAGAAAACTCGTGCTATGTACCTTCGACCATATGGTCTGTAATCATGGTGTTGTTTTGAGGACGCGTCTCACCAAGAAAATGTCAACTCAGCGTGTGGACAAGCAAGGTAGTTGACGAGTGAAAATAAAAAGTCCCTACTATCAACCAAACCAAAACCGTCTATCCGATACCATCTTGCCTGTTCTTTCATGGATACACAAAGTACCCTTGTACCGTCACTCTCTAACCGAAAGATTGAAACGGTTTTGGCCGGAAAGCCAAGTCGCAACCAACCGACTCAGACACAGACCTTGTGTTCAGAAACAACTGTTCGTGAATTTGACCCTTCCCTGGACTTAATGACCTATCTTAACACGCTTATTGATTATCCACCCCTCTATTTGTCTGCTATAAAAAACGCACCCGTGTTATTGTAAATTTGGTACTGACGAGTCAATACGAAATGCTTGCATCTACCAGTTTTCGTGTTCTAACTGCTTTGTTCAAACTGTTCAAGGGAACCAACTGTTTCAAATTTCTAAGACGACGATTTCCCGCTGAGACCTGCAAATTGCTGCGTCGTGTGGCCAGCTTGAGATGCAAGATTGCCCGTGAACTTGTGAAGATATCTTTTCTCAATGAGTGCACACAACAAGGTCGATATCCCTATCAGTTCGTTCGGCTCTTAAAGAAGAACAAACTGAAGGTGACCAACAACAACCTCAGACGTATTGCGACTGCTCACATTGAAACTGCTCACATGCGACTGGCTGATTTGCGTCAGACACATTGCCGTCTTTTATCCGTCGTCGAAAACTTGACACTTTGCTGTCGTATCATTTTTACACTATTCTGTAAGAAAATCATCGATCGTACAAAAAGGACCTATATCAGTCGGTTATGGAAGTCACGCACGAAGCAAGGTGCGGAAGCAACTCCCCTGGATCCCAGTAAGTACGTACTAAACTATTCTTCAGTACAATTGAATTCACTGCAACTAGAAGCGTTAGCTTTAGGTCTTGATTATAAAATACCATCACATAAGCCTGATCGCATTTGTATTGAAGCCCAGTTTGAGAATCTTATTGATCAATTATCCGATCTTCGACCAACTAGTGCTGACAACCTAGGTCGACTAAAGACTAAATTCACCGATATAGCGCATGGGTTTATTATGACTCCGAGTAATAGCCGGTGTGCTATCACGAGGCAACACCTGCAATCGTTAAGAGAGCTTAAGTCAAAAAAGGTCGTTCTAGACAAAGATGCGTATGTACAGAAGATGTTAGCAATATTGGATGATAAAACAAAGTCTCGGCCAATAAAGAGAGTGGATAATGTCACCGAACTAGAGGACCGCATAGGGCGAAATCTTCAGCTTCTCTTACAGTTGAGGATTATTGATGGGGTAATGTATAAGTCGCGCAAACCGTGTGGATCGTCAACACCCCAAGTGTACGGCCTACCGAAGAAGCACAAGCCTGGGATGCCACTTAGGCCAATTTTG
>LOND01028625.1:7467-20856 GCA_014220965.1 Paragonimus kellicotti | reverse complement strand
TTCCCAAACGCCAACAGAGATCACATTTTTTTGCCAAACTTCCTACGGTCATCATCATCACATCATTTCCCTGTAGGTTAATTACTACTTTCAATGACTGTTCTCGTGACTGTTGAATTTATGATGCCCGTTGTTCGCAGTCTCAGTTCGGGCTATTTACTAGCAAACAGATAGTGTCAGATGATCGAAACAAAATCAATCTCAACAGGTGTTAGATCATAGGATAAACGTGCATACATCTCCGAATCGATCCGAGAAGGTAAACGCAAATTGTGTACTGCCTACCGTTGTTCATAAGCGTTATACCGATAGCGCGTGAATTCCGATACGGTTTACTAGTTTGTCATGTCAAACGTTAGTCGTATGTGAACTGGACAATTCCTGTATAGAGGTTCTCAGTCCGGTGGTTAGTTTGAGACTTCCAAAACGACGACCGAGTTTTGCGAACATCAGATAATTTTAACCAGACAATTGCATCACTCAATAAAACGGTTGATAGTTTGGTAAAAGAATTCTGATATTGATTCAACTGTTTGATTTTTCTCACGTGTTGCTATGTTTGAGAAATCACGGGCCGAATTCGACTTTCTGCCTGAAGCTCTCTCATAAATCAGCTCAACGGAACTCACCTATAATTCTGTGATGACTGGTTCTACGGGCGAGAACTGAATAAAATACAGCATCTTTTCATGTTCTGCATGTCAGTTAAATAGACTGAACGGCTTCTTAAAGAAATGATTCAACATTTCCGTCTTAATGGAGGCTGGATTTTAGGGCATTGCACGAGTATATTTTTATGTCATTCCAAAATCAACACATCACTATGCTGAGTTTTAATAAGACAGGGAGAGCCTTCACGAGTATAAATAATTATCTTATTTGCAAGTAGTATTGATGGAGTGAAACAGAGTCTAATCATTCTAAATATGTCAACCACAGCCTGTTTAGTTTCTCCTTGATAGTTTGACGTATGGTCAGATGAAACTGTTTTGTTTTCCAGCGCTCTTAGATAATAGGAGAAGAAAAAAGAACTGTGTGGCATAACTCTTCGATAGTACACCCACTATTATGTCTACAGTAGTGAATACTTACTTTAAGTGGTGTGTAAAAGTGACTAGTGTCAAACTGAGACTGTCACTTTGTCAACCTGTTCAGCACTGCGCGAACACTTGACACAAAAAGTAAACATCATTAGTCCAAAAACCTGATTCCAGCCCCTGGAGGAGTAGAAGCAGTGGCGTCCGTCCGAAAAGGCCATTGTGCAGGTGTGTTGTTTCGCGACACCCGTATGTTGTATTAACCTACGAGCATAAAGTGAGCAAAGCGTATTGCGACGTCCTAAGTGAATCGCATCTAAAAAGCGTGAATACGAGACCGAGAACCAATGAGGTAAGAGTAACTGTAACATGTCAAACATCAGACGCAAAAGGGTGAATCAGCGCACGAGAGTGAAAGCTCATCAACATGTACGCAGGGCGCGGGTGAGTGAGCGGCAGAAAGGTGAAAAGAGAGTCGATCCAATTGACAGTCAGTTAGTGACTACTGCAGCATAGTGACCGGCTGCATGAATGGATTACTGTGATCAACTCCCGTTTGACCGTATGTTAAGCATCAGATGGATCAGGTCTCTGTGGCTGGAAAACGGGTTTTGAAGTCGGGCATAGCGTTATTTGGAACTGTATATTCTTATAGCAACCAGGAGTGTCATCGAGCACTTTCGTGCAATCAACAGAGTTGATCAATCAGTTCATAGTGTAAATGAGCGGGTAATTACGGTATGTACTGACAAGCTGCCACGTACTCGATTGGAAGGAGCGTTGATTACGTTGTACGTGTCCATCTGATCCAGACCAAACAGATTGTGGTTAGTGCCATCAATCTTGAGTAATATACGCACGTCTTCATAACTCTGATTGATAGCCCGAAGATGAAATCGCCGATGAGATGAAATTTGCCACCAAAAACAGTTCTTGGGGGCATACACCGTTGGTTTGCTTGGGGATAACTTCACAGTGTGTCATGGAAGAGAAGAAATGGTGATGGTGTCAGTGGCAGCAATTAGTTGCAACCGGACTGGTAGCTGCAATAAGAAGAGATTTGAATTGAAGGTAGCCGAAAGGCATTAGACCTGAACGAATCTTTCCAAGAGTGAAGTGCCTCAACCGTCGGACTAATCCAGTGAGTTTAAGTGGCTTACAATGGATAATTTTCTGTCCAAGTAAATCGAACTGTTGGCAATCTTGAATGTACACTGAGTGACGTAATTTGCCGTCACCATTCGTCTGGAATTGTTGACTAAGTTTTTCAGATCACGTCCATGGAGTTGTGGACACCCGCTTTGTTACTGGAATCTACAATGGCGATGTCGTGCTGAGGATTAACTATCCGTTTGCACTTCTATAGCAACTTACCTGCAGCGTGAGTTTTGTTCAGTCTTGCTTCAAACGCAGATAAATCTGAAAACCTTTGAAGTGATCAAGTGCCCGTTTCCGAGCGAACGAGCGACAATTAATTCCTACGAGCAACGGAAACTTTCCGGGCAAAGGTTGTTCTGTGTTGCCCACTTTTCGAGTGGAATGAGTACACAAACCATTGTCAATTTTCGAATCTCGTATAAAAGTTGCGCATTTTAGTTGACGGTGTGAAGTGGATCGGTAATCATCGGAATGACGCAGAAGCAAGCAAAAACACAATTCGAAGAGGAAACGGTTGAGAAGAGATTGGCTTCGATCAGTGGTGCCAAAGCAGGCAACGCTTGACTCCAATTATATTCTTGAAATAATGACAGTCCGAAGTTACATCTCAGTTTTTTCAAATTATCAATAGGATTTACAAGTAGATTTGCGCAAACTGTCAGGGAAACAACAGACAATTGATAAATACGTAATCATTGATGGTGAATAATCTATACAGAGGTAGCAATCAGAATTGACGCTCCTCTCGTATTATTGCGATGACATTACAAATTATTCAAAGTCGCTTAGCAAACCTTCCCCAAACTACCATTTCCTTGAGGCTACCACCTTCCTAGACTCGGAGGGTATTTGTTGTTGAGGGGCTCTATTTTTATATCGTATACCCAAAAGATATATACTCACCTGCGACGTTAAGTTGAGCAGTAGAAAACCGTTTCCATAACACGACTTGGAGAGTAACCCTACCCCAGGTGTTGTCTGGAGGTTACACGACTTACCAAGCAACATGTGTCTGGCTAATGTCATATTCAAACAACGGCAGCACTCTCAGCATGTAGACCTACAAATTTTCCAGGAGCCGGTTTCGTTGCTGATGGAGAAAGTATAACTTCGGTTACGTCAAGTATCTCATCATCATCATCATCATCATCATAGACAGCAATACATCAGTGGTTCACACTGATGCTTAACTGCCACACAACCACGAAGAAAAGAAAAAACTTATATAGGAAGAAAGAAGAAAAAAGAGGAGGGGAGGGGAAGTGGACCTAACTACTAAAAATAGCTACGTCTATATTCAAACATACATCAAGGCGCCTACACCTTGCAAACAAACAACCGAGCTGTGAGTGAAACGTCAAGTATCTAGGCGCTTGGATAGAGTTTTAGAGTTGTGGCCAACGAAGTACCACCCCGGAAGCTGAACTGAACTCATCTGAACAGGGTTTGCAAACTATATTCAAACTATGATCCGAAGAACGTCCCCAGTGCTGATGCGACTGCCCCATTTTATAAGGTCATGCCACATCGGACCATTGAGACGAAAAGATCGGGAGCAACGAGGATGAAAATTTCTTCAGCAGCGAGTAATTGCGCTGGCTTATGACAGATTGGATAGTAACAAACCAACTCCGGAAGTGATTGGAGGAATATCGAAATCCCAAATATTTATGAATTCTTGATCGATTTCGTACTGGGATTCAAATCAAGTCAACAAAATGCATTATGCATCAAACGGTGTGAAATTTTCGGTCTTTTTCTACATACGCGTAGCTTCAGCAAATGGAGGGAATTTAAAAGTGCGCTTAGGTCACAATGTAATGAGTATAACCGTGGAACTTAAGGACAGGCTAAAGAAATTGTTCACAGTCACTTTCAACTCTGAAACATATCCATGGGTTTGGTTTTAAGGTTAATTCAAAGATGAGAAGTTTACGTTGATGAAGAAATCGAACTAAATAAAGAATGACGGAGGAATAGTAAGACTGGGTACGTGCAAAGCAATGTTTGCACTGGGATCTAGTGGACACTTAGAGAAATCAGAATACAATCCGATGAGTTTTCTCTGATAGGATTTTTGCTGAAAATTGTTTGCACGTTTCGGAATGATAAAATCAACGAACTGATTACGGGGAATGTCATTGAATTTTAGGGACCTAGCAAAAAGTTTCAGTCCTTTGACAATAAACCAGGGAACACAACAGATGAACAATACATCCAGTTGTGGAGCACGCAAACCTCAATGAATTGCCTACCTCAATGGTGGGAAGTGGGGAAAAAAAGTTAAGCGCTTGACAAAAAACAAGATCCCTCGGACTTTGATGAAAAAATTGATGGTATAAAATGACCATATCACGTTTTTACTCAAACCAATCCCTAATGTGAGTTCATTAGCCCAGTAGGTCAACACGGTTGCCTCATGAAAGCGTGGTCCGGAGTTCTAGTCCCGGCAGTGGCAAGGATATGCACTACTGACGAGCTCTAATGAGAGCGAAACTGTAGTCTAGTGCTTCTTTTCGAAACAGACTGACTGGGGGTTCTATGGGAATGCGACAACTGTGATTGAGTATATTCACTAATCAAATGTGATTACTGTAAACGAGACGAATTTATGCATCTTCCACGTTTACGGCTATGAATTAGTCAGTGATCATAAATCGTTGTAGCACATACTTTGATGAGTTTTATGGCGGTGGCAGCGAGACGAAACAGCATGAACGAATTATCACGAGATAATTTGACATTTCTCATCTGATCAGCTTACGCATTGCTGATAAAACGTAATTCACGTTGTCAGTCATCTCTCAGGAAGGTTGTGTTCACTGATTGGCATTTAGTTACATCCTGCCACTAAATGATTCTGCGGAGAACCCGGTTGATGCCAAAAAGCCTTGAGTCCGAGGTCATTAGATGGCTGGAACAACTGACATGCTACTCATTCGATGTCCATCTGACTGACCGACAGATCACTCAGCTGTGAAAGGATGGAAGTATCTGCAATTGTATTGCCAGGTTGCGTGAACAACTGAACGTTCACGGTATACACCGTCTTTTGTAGATCGCAAATTTCAACGCCAAAAACTAACTTTTTTGCGTGCACAGTACGGTCGATTACAACATCTGGGCTAACGAGGAAAGCTATAAATTTATTTTCCTAGTTTCCGATTAGTTATCTGATAAAACGGAAAAACTTCACGTTGGGCATGATTGAATGTAAACGTTCAATGATGTCCGATCGTTCGATCGCCTCGAGAGGAGACACAGTTACTGTCTGTTAACTCCAATCGATGACCCCTCGACTAGGACTTCTCTCCAAGTTGAAATCAGAAATCATTGACTTGTTGAGCGGTATTTTGATTACTGATGAGTAGTAGGGGATTTTGGTTTTCATATAGATTGAACATCACCCACAATTGATCGCAGCTGTCGCATTCCCATAGACTTTCCAGTCGGCCCCTTTCGAAAAGAAGCACTAGACTCGAGTTTCGCTCTCATTAGAGCTCGTCAGTAGTGCACGGCCGGGACTAGAACTCCGGCCACGCTTTCATGAGGCAACCGTGTTGACCACTGCGCCATTGACCTCACATTAGGCACGACCGAATTATCATATGTGAACGCTCAACCACTTTCGCTTGTGAGTAATGATCAGGTTGCCCGATCGCCTCGAGAGGAGACACAGTTACTGTCTGTTAACTCCAATCGATGAACAGCATTTCCCAAGTTATTTTGTGCATATTACAAGTAGTGAATAAAGCAGTCATCAGAACTGCTCGTGGAGAATTCCTGAATGAGAAACTATCACCCACATCGTGCCGATGAGAGTGTACGTAATTACATTATTCAGAAATAAGACAGCATACCGAACAAAAGTAGAATTCCATTTGCCCCAATATACTCGAGACAATAGTTATGTCGTCTAGACAAACTACTACTGACAGAATACTATCACTCGAATATGTCATTCTCAGATAACTTTCCTTGCACAGTAAATACTTCCATAGTTTCGTATGTAGTTGTCTAGGCAGAGTTCGGGTAGTTAACGTGAAGTAAGTCGTAACAACAACAGGAAAAATGACAAATTAGTTCACTCATTCTGTGGTCAGCGCACACAAACATTAGGACATTTGTGAGTGAAAACCATGTTTTTTTTCTGTCACATTCTATTCAGCTGATCCAGTGAAGATTTTGTTCCCGTTACCCGTTTGATTGAGGTGTGGAGGAAAGTGAGAATAGAGTCAAAATATCTGGTTTGTATGGATCCTAGAATGATTTAATTTGTGCAAAATTAGAGTATTTATGCTTGTTTACTCTTAACTAACCAGTTTCATTTAGCTAGGAGATATTAGATGTGGTAGATTGCATCTGTGCACTTCCCAAAGTTGACGTCACTAGAATATTTCAAAATAACCAAGAGGATTCCGATCACAGCATGGACTTTCTCCAATACTTGCTTACTGTTTTCATGGCACTTATGAGGCCCATTTGCACATCGAGAAATCCTGAGACTGGGTAAACTAATTCTAAGATTAACAGTTCGGTTATTAAGACAATTGTGCATGTATCCCAATCTTATACGCGATTATCCTCAGATCTAAATCGGAGAGGATCAACGGTATAAATGGATCAACTGTGATTTAAAAAAAACGATCACTGCATTCCTGTTCTAAAAGCATGTTTGGATGGGCTAATTTTGCTATGATATTGTTTAATTAGTGACTGCACATCCGATCCAACAAACGGGAAAGCATGGCACGTGGAAATGGTGTTATTGCTCTCTCAATCGGCTTTCTAATAACAATACAACAGTTGAAGAACGACGTAACAATATAAAAAGTTTTAAAAAAACATTTAGTTCCGTTTATTCACTTAATGAAAACAGACAGAAGACCTGTCGCGAGTTGTCAATATTTCAGTCTACTCTTATTGGTCCCTGTATAATCTACCTTTCTGACCGTCAATTGGACCTTGACCTAAAGGTTTTGGTTTTATCACGTCAACCTGATAGTTGTACGAATAGTCAGTTGCCTATTGTTGTAATTTGCTCGAATGATGCGTGCACCACCTTTTTGGAGCTCGGCTCGTTCCCGTTGTTTTAACCCACTGACTGCTCGGAAGAACTCTGTTGGGTATAAATGTCATATTATACGATTATAGTCCATCTCTAACCTAATCAGCATCAAACTGTAAACCATTTCCCGGAAACGATCTGTCGGCCAAAACTTCTGAGGTTGTCCACTTATTAACTTTGATAATTTGTTCAATAGTACCGTAGCATTGTGATCCAATCTTGTTTTGACTATTTGGGATCGTTGGTTGATCGCTACGCGTTGCTCAACGTTTTCGTGAGAGACCGTATAATAATGTCCAGGAGTAGTCTGAAGCTGGTATTGGCCACTTTGATCATCAAATGTAGAGAGCTGAAAAGTTCAAGCATTTCATTACCAAAAGATGCAAATCTTTTTTTGAATAATGGCTTTGAAAACATTGAGATCAGTTTGCACCAAAGCGAGTGCGTTTGGGAAACATTAAGAGCCAGTGTAAACGAGGTAACAGCTCGTCAATGGCAAGCGTCAACATCTTTCCTGGGTGGGTGACCAGCTGATCGGTTAATAATGTAAGGCAGATGACGTGCATACTATATGCGCGTTGATATGGGGGAATTACCCAAATAGATGCGGATGAAAATTGAATGAAAATTAGTCGATAAACTCCTATGTCAAAACTCATCCGATCACCGTTTATGCGCTTGTATTAGGCAAATACGCAGGCCGATTGTGAGCAAGATGACATTTGCAAAACAGCCCTACTGATCACACGTACATCACACATAGCTTAGCCATGCAACAACTGAGGTGACGATATTGAACCCGATTAAGTGACCCCAAGCAGGTATGGGAATACGGCTGTTATCATCCATCAATTTCACCCATCCATCTTGACATCTTCTCACTGGTCGGGTTAGGTTTTCGTCAAACGTCAACCTGTGCAGGCCATGAGAACGCCAGTGCACATTCGAACCTAATGAAATCCATAGCCCAGTAATTATCCAACCGACGTGTGCGACCGAATACATAAATCATCGGTCACATACGTGAAGATAAATTATGTCCTGCAATCTAAAAGGTTACGTTCCTCAGCGAGTTGTGATCACCACAAATGGCGCGGACCGACAGACAGTCCTAGCCTACAGGTCATAGTCCGGATTTCCGATGACAGATTCCTGGTTAAAAACCTCTAAAACTTTACTAGTCAGTTAAATTTACGCAACCACGGCGAAAATGCACTTTGAGGCCTAAAGTAACCTAGTTAGTCCTATTTTTCTAAGGCGCATTTTTACAGTTACCCTCTCCACTAACCGCGTCAAACGACGGCTCGGATCATTCACAGTGCTGTCTCAACGATTAACACTGATGTCACACAATCGCCACGAGAACGAGACCTAGTTTAAACGTATATAGAAGCGAAGGGAAGTCACAGGAGTTCGGTCACGTCATCTCCATGTCTAGGTGCAAGTGGATATCAGAATGCTTAAATCTTGCAAACAAATAAGATGTGGGTGAAACTAAGATGACATCTTTGTTCCATGACTGTCCCGTCTTGGTAACATCTCTTACTTTATAGATACCACCATCAAACAACAACGTTCACGCCCTGTACCCCTAATATCTCTCGCCAAACACTAGATGGGTTTGATTGTCCCCAATTTGAGCGACAAACACGACGGGCCGTTTTTAAATTGACAGTGGTTACTTTTATCTCCTCTTTCCCAAATCATCGGTCGACAGCCGCGCGTCCTGCGTTAATGAAGTTGACCCGCAATAACAAATTCAACATCGGACATGTAACACACAGTAGCATAGTGCTATCCAGTCATCGATGGCGGATGTGTTCACATCGAAACACAAATGGCACAATTGCCGTCATGCACATCACAACAATCCGGAAATGTTAAGAACGCCCACATCTTGAAACAAACGTGCATACAATCTCCTCCTTCCGTCAGCTTCAGAAAAGAGAATCTATAGTTTGCCTACAGACAAAATTGTATTTTGAATTAGACACATAAAACGTTACAATCACGTCCAAACAACTAACCGACAGAGGTAGGTGAAAAATAGGATCCGCGTAACATCAAAAAAGTACTGTCTACGCAAAGTGCCGATAAAGGAGACGGGAAATGTGTGCCACACATATACAAACATATAATCCTGAGATGACACTAATAGAATCTGTAAGAAAAATTAACACCGACTCAGTCGATCCAGGAACTCGATGATTGTCCGAGTGGGACGACCTGTGTTGAAAGGAAGAAACCGTAAACACGATGAGAATCTAAGAAATGAAAGCTGCACGATACAAAAAAACAGTGCATGGACGATAAACTAAATGAGACTAAAATCACCGGCAATACATTACACCGTATCCAAATCATCAAAACACAATTAATCGACCGGAACGGGACACTGATAATCAGTCACGAGATTACGTTTATTATTGAGGTATCGGAGTGGTACCATATATGTCAGGACAGATAACCTACACTTAAGCAATCCTTTTTGGAACAAACCCTCCCAACGGTTAATGTCTGTTAAAAAGACATCGCCCTTAAAAACGAATAGGTGGATTCCAGATTGCCTAAGGTCTCAATCCCGAACTTCATGCGGACATCTATAACGTGCGGTAACCTGCACCGTTTTACTAGTATAACAGGTGAAAAACTCACATACGCCGCATGACCTAAACACATGCGTAGTTTTCTGTTCTCAATTTACTTCAACGGAAATGTTTATAACCACAATATATGGTAATAAGAGGCGCATTGGTTGACTCGTCGATCTACACGAACAGCATCGAATTTGTTTCGTCAATAACATTAGCTACTATTACCTATCGAGTAGTATAGGGGAAACAAAATCAGCTAAAGCAACGAGTGCATCGGGTGTGAATGAAACGTGGTTAAGGCCAAATCACCAAATTTTAAAACAGAACGGTCCACTGTATGGAAACAGAACCAATACAGTAGCCAAACGAATATTATAGGAGTTGAATTACCTGCCATTCCCTTCCTCATGAAAGATTCGCGAGCACTAGGTTGCATAACCCCAGCGATATCCAAATGGATCCACGGTATTGAACGAGGAACAAATTCCTACAGAATAGACAAAAACTGAATAAAATAAATAACTAGCTTTATTAGGATGCAAGAACAAACGGCAGAGCACATGACAATTACTGCGATGGTATACTACAGATGTGATAACTCTCGCTGCGTAACGGATGGGCAGCAATAACCGGAGAGCGCCTTTTTTCGCATAGGGACCGCCAGCAACATTGACCAGGTCAGCCAAATGAGCTTGCTCACGCAACAGCCCTGAATGAAGCAGAGGTAAATTCCAGACGCGATCTCCGCGAGCCGACGCACTGCAACGCAAGCACTCTAGGAGAGCTTGACCTGGAACTGATGGATCAGATTGTTGTTGCTCGGACACCAGACTAACATCGATATCATCTTCTGTGTATTCCTCGACATCTGACGGGGATTCGCTACTATCCAGAGGGGCCTTTTCGTCAGATTCGGAAGCCACTGTCATAGGTCTACGCCACAACGAACCGGTGCGTGTATATCGGCCGGCTCTATTTAGAAATACACCGGTAAATTCGTCGCCAAGAGCCACACTAATCGCGCCGGTCAACGTGGCAATATCAATTATGAGGGCGGGTTGGCTTACCAAATCAGGGTGTTTGTGAGCCATAACCAAAGCGTCGGCTAGAATCAGACGACCCTCAGCATCGGTGTTGTCCACCTAGATGTGAATCGAATAAGAAATCGACGGAGATATGGATGGTAACAGAGCCAAGACGGATAACAGAACAACGGTTCATCAACCCTGGACTGTCGTCAAATCGATCGTAATCGGCCTGACAAGAGAGCTGAACCAAAATCGCTAGTGATATTGATAGGAAAAGGCTATGGAATCAGTCGACGAGATGCGATTCAGAAAAACTAGGTCTATTAGGCTCATCACTCCCTTAGCCAAACAATGTACGAGAATCGGCAAGCAACTGCAGACAACTAACCGTCAAGCCCCCATTCACAACTGGTCGAGTTAACAGACAGACACTGCGCTGAGCGATAATGACGCAATCGCTAATCACACACGGTCACAGGTTCACGTGTCCACAGTAATTCAAATGACTGCATTGTTTGTGGTTAGGCAGCTTGGCAGTATTCATCTGAATTTTACGCGTGACCCAGAACATTGAATAAGACAAGTAAACACTCAGTTTTGTAAAACCTGAAAACTCATGCGTGCGAGCGTCAGGGAAATATGTGCACAAGCGTTACTCGTTTTGATTAAGACCAGAATTACACAAAGGAAAAAGAAAGCAAACCTGTAAATAAAAGTAAATACTGTGGTACATGGTTATAAAATAAAAAAGATACATATGTATTGAAAACGAAATAAAAATTCCGCGCACGAAAATGACTCAATTGAATATACAAACATTCCATCCAGTTTGAAAAGTGACATATCTGATGCTTGTTATTAAGAGCCACTTTAAGATGATTGGTAAACCAGATGTTTACTGTTTTGTTACCGCAACAAACCGGTGCAAATAATTAGTCATTTGATAGGTAAATAAAAACGACCCCGCCTGTAGTTCCCGATAGAGAAAAGCGAAAGTATTGGCCCCATCGCATGACAATGGAATGAACATTCGAGAATCATGACAGTTACAAGCGTAGTGCATAAATAATAGATAAAAACAGATAGCTAAACCCTTTCGGACAATGACTCCCGTTTGGTAGGGACCACTCAAATTTCGCAAGTTAAATTTTTCAGGAACTTAAGATCTTAGAAGCTGTCCTTTCAACACGCAACCTCGGTACAGCGACCATCACTATAACAGTTTTTATTCCCTCCAATACAATGTTGAAAATCTACTCACGTCACCGTCAATTTCGTGGAACCGAAAGATTTCCGTCCTACTGTGAATAAACTGTAACTATATAATAACACACAGCGATATACATTACCTGAATAGTCCAGAAAGCTTACTATCAATTCAGATTGAGATTTGTCCAAGTACCGAATCAGTCTACGTCAATTCTTCTGATGGATAAGCATAGAGGTAAGGTTTAACGCAAATGAAGTATCGCCATCATTAAATTGTACGGAATCTGAGCAATGAAAGGATCGAACATAATAGTTACTCTACGTACCATTCGATTACTAATCTTTCAAGTTGAACATCACCCACAATTGATCGCAGCTGTCGCATTCCCATAGACTATCCAGTCGGCCCCTTTCGAAAAGAAGCACTAGACTCGAGTTTCGCTCTCATTAGAGCTCGTCAGTAGTGCATATCCTTGCCACTGCCGGGACTAGAACTCCGGCCATGCTTTCATGAGGCAACCGTGTTTACCACTGCGCCATTGACCTCACATTAGGCACGACCGAATTATCATGTGAACGCTCAACCACTTTCGCTTGTGAGTAATGATCAGGTTGCCCGATCGTCTCGAGAGGAGACACAGTTACTGTCTGTTAACTCCAATCGATAACCCCGCGATTAGGACTTCCTAGGCAGGTCGAAATCTCCGATCTCATTAAACCTGCTAGGCGATATTTTAGATTACTGATGAGTAGTCGGGTTGAGCGTTCACATATGATAATTCGGTCCTGCCTAATGTGAGGTCAATGGCGCAGTGGCAAGGATATGCACTACTGACGAGCTCTAATGAGAGCGAAACTCGAGTCTAGTGCTTCTTTTCGAAAGGGGCCGACTGGATAGTCTATGGGAATGCGACAGCTGCGATCAATTGTGGGTGATGTTCAACTTGAAATTAACCAAATCCTCGACTACTCACCAGTAATCTAATCTTTCACTCGAGCTGCATCCATACCACACATGAAGATTTCAGGACCGACAACAAAATCCGTCCCAAACGGATCTAAACACTCCAAATTTGTTAACGACCAGATCGAACGTACTGATAGTAAAGGGAAGAACGATGATTTTTTGCTTGCGCGGAAACGAGGCATATGATCGGCTATCTGCATATCACTAGAACAGATATGCACATTGTCACAGGATAGAAGAAAAAAGTAAAGTACCAACTGAACGCAATCGTTCGGGACAGGGGGGTGGGAGTGGAATTCCACATACATATCAACGTCTCACGTAGAAC
>LOND01028622.1:9284-20979 GCA_014220965.1 Paragonimus kellicotti | reverse complement strand
CTCGGATCTCATGCTTCTTTTCGAAAGGGGCCGACTAGAAAGTCTATTAGAATGTGACAGCTGCGACCAACTGTTAGTGATGTTCAACTTGAAATTAACCAAAATCCCCTGCTACTCATCAGTAATCAAAACACGAATAATACACTATGAGTATAAGCTGTTGACACGTTGCACAAGTAGAGACGACAGAACACGTGTTCATTGCGATAGGTTGCCCGGTTTTTCGCAGGAACTAGCACGCCAACAAAAGGTTAGACAGTCAGACAATTAATTCGAGGTGGACAAAGTGAATCACGACAAAAAGGCGTGTAATTCATCAGCCCGTAATGAAGTGACAAAACTGATATCGAGTCTTGCGTTGTAGTGAAATAGGATGGTAATACTGACAACGGCCGAAACATGTTACACACACATGGACAGAAAAAGAGAGCAAGCAGTGTGATACACGTGTTCACAAACGACTCACCAAAATAACCATCGACCGTGTCATGAACTGCCTGATCGGTAGCGTCCAGAGGATGTTCTTTCCATACCTCACCATTGTCTGATCGGAGGACAATTACCTCCCGGTTTTTCTCAGTGAGGAAGGCATAGTGTGGAATTTCCAGCACAATTGGTGAGATGAATCGTGTGCCAACTGGCCCCAATTCCAAAATGCTGCACAAGAAATTGAAGATGTAATAAACAGTATAGTTGTGGATGATTGAAAAAGGAGTAAAGAATGCATGCGTTCTCATAAAAAGCGATGAACAACGCCTTGCGATCAAGGAACGAACACAGCTGAAAACCGAAGGAACACAGTAACGAGGTAATAATGAGGATTGACATATCATTCAGAACGATAAATTTGTAGGTCGGAAGAACTACCTAGCTTCATACTTTACGGGAAGAGTGATAGCATGCTGTGATATATGGCGGCATGATTATCTCAGTTAAAAGAAGAAAGTTATGACCAAGTGGAACGAGAGTTGTTCAATTCATAGGGTCCTAGGACCTAACACTAACGTCGCTTAGGATGGATGCTCATGAAATCTGTGGCAGAGGAAAAGCAAAATGTTACGTGTGTTTGAGCTTCCTTTGAGAAAAAATATGAAACACACCTACATAACTTTCAACAAGATAGGAACCCATATGCATATAATGCAAGTGTTAATGAGCAGCTTATGAACTGCCAGAACGGGACTTGGAAAACTTTGTTATCATGGTTTGAATGAAAAATTTTGAGGCATCACATACTCTGTTAACAGTCGCAATAAAATTGAACTCGGAAGCTATTGTTGATTCGGAAGGTTACAGTGTTCACTAGGATTTTCTCCCCTATGTATGAATTCAAACGAATTGTGAACAATTCTTGTACACACTATGCTGTCCTTCCGAGGCGTTCAACGCACCCGGCATGTCACGCTGTCTGATGATCACAGAATGTACAAAGCCGTCATGATTGACTGTACTCGCAAGGAGTATTATGCTGACAATGTTACTAACAGAATTAGGACTGGCAGAGAAAACCAAATGTGAGTTAGTACTTCCGAACCGTAAACAGAACGGATATGGGAAAACATATTGTGCGTTGTGCTGATGCTCATTATTAAGTAATTCTTGGTTTTTAACTCGTTGTGGCTTAACCAAGGAATTACTTAATAATAAAACGAAATGTGATTTGCAATTCGCGGACTGGTTTCTCACAAGTGAGTCACACGTAAACCACAGCAAACTACTGGTAGCTGAATAAAACGTAAACATGAATCGTTCTCAAACATGTGTGAATGATTACTGTTGGAAGAATGAGTGTGGACGTTTGCGTTGCCAGTGTCTGATGATCACAGAATGTACAAAGCCGTCATGATTGACTGTACTCGCAAGGAGTATTATGCTGACAATGTTACTAACAGAATTAGGACTGGCAGAGAAAACCAAATGTGAGTTAGTACTTCCGAACCGTAAACAGAACGGATATGGGAAAACATATTGTGCGTTGTGCTGATGCTCATTATTAAGTAATTCTTGGTTTTTAACTCGTTGTGGCTTAACCAAGGAATTACTTAATAATAAAACGAAATGTGATTTGCAATTCGCGGACTGGTTTCTCACAAGTGAGTCACACGTAAACCACAGCAAACTACTGGTAGCTGAATAAAACGTAAACATGAATCGTTCTCAAACATGTGTGAATGATTACTGTTGGAAGAATGAGTGTGGACGTTTGCGTTGCCACTATAAGGTATGGACGCAGAAAGGAGATAACCACATAGAATACAGATCTTTCGAGCAATTTAAGTTTTTCCTCACACATGATATTTCCGGATTGTTAGCAAGAAAGAGAAAGAATTAGTGGGCGGTGCTTGATCTAGAACTTTTGCAATTGACTCATGAGGCAGCTGCTGGAAAAGATACTAGCAGATAACCTACTGAAATGTCGACGCATGTAACATTCGCATGAATGCCGGCTACCTAAGATATTTACTACGAATTCACTCAACGTGAAGACGACAGCAACGAGGGTTCACGAAGGATCTTCATGATAAAAACAGCACGGTTATCCTAAGCCTCACTGAATATGGACTGAGATCAACGAGCTGATCGTTTCATCACCCTTCTTTACGTGATGGGAACCAAGTAGCGGTTCATATGCTCTCTAGATGGCGAATAATCACTGGGCAATATGTTAAACACATATTTGTAATAAACGCTGGGACGGGGTTCCAAACCCATTATTATGAAAGGCTGATGAACCGTTCTGTCCAAAGCTTAGGTTGTGCCTTAAAAAGTAGGAATGTAAAAAAATCATGGTATTGGATTAGAAAACAGAACGAATCTTATCGGAAAAGAAATAACCTCAGAGCTAATGGCAGATTCACTCATCATCATAGACAGCAATACATCAGTGGTTCACACTTGATGCTCAACTACCATACAAACCACGAAGGGAAAAAACCTTATATGGAAGAGAGAGAAAAAGAGGAGTGACCTACTAAAAATAGCCACGTCTATATTCAAACATACGACATCAAGGTGCCTACACCTTGCAAACAAACAACCGAGCTGTAAGTGAAAAGTAAGGCGTCATCAGCAAGACAGCTTCCTTACGGCTTTTCGCTGCCCCACGACATCAAGTGCACTCACTTCACAGACAACTCGGACCAAACAACGACAACATTCACGCCACTGAGCTCGATTAGCCACCATCTCACCTAATGTCTCAAGCCACCGACTGTGAGTCGCGAGGGCCCACAGCCCGGGAGACGAACCCGATCTACAGTGACCAACCCTCTTCGTAAACGATTTCATTTGTCTACGCCAGGTCATCATCTGTCCACCTCGCACCTTGCGCCAGTCAGCCGCAGCGTCCGCAAACAGTGCTCGGTGTGGCAAACGACTAGCTGGCATCCTTAGTACATGACCTAACCATCTAAGTCTGTGCAAATGTAGTGACTGAACAAAAGAACTCGTTTGACAATCAGTGCCCAAACACCCGCCGTTCATCGTCGTGAGCTGGCACGAGCATTTAGCCGGCTTAGGATATGTGTTGTCTGTCGTGCAGCGTAGCCGGTTCGAATCAAGCCGAAGTCCAAAATTATCGAAATCGGATCTCTCTAAATTATCAAATCCGCAAAACCACTTATCAGTACTGACATAGTGTTTTGTGCGTGGAACTTAACAAACCACCAGCTGACTGGTACCGTGTTAATTCTAAGCTGAAAATTGGCTTGTACTTTCAGTTGCAGGCGCTTTTTTCAACAACAAAAAAAGACTTTCGTTATTTACATAATCCAAGTTAGTCTTGCTATCTCATGTGCAAGAACGATCTGTGCGCATATAAATTCAGTGATCCCAAAAAAATTCAATGCAGTTTGCTTGCAATCCGATGAAAAGCAGATGCATTAATGAGTCACAAAATTGAAATTTAAATGCAAAGTTTTGTACTTCTCATAAGACATGAACGGTTTCAGTCGCCATCAGAGAAAGATAGATAGGCCAAACAGAGGGGATTTTTTGGAGATCAATGAAGCACGCGTGTGCACTTGCAGATGATACGTCAAAAATCATGTGACTGCCTGCACGTTTCCCGTGATGCACGTGCAATCACCAAACCAGATTCTCGCAGGCCGGAAGTACGAGCAAACAGATTCACTGAAGAATTTAATAGGCTGTCTAGGGGAAGTGAATCGTTCTGAGTGTGAATGCTAGTATTGAAAGGAGTGAGATGGATGGAAATTAGTTTTGCGCTCTCCACACAAGATTCCTGTCAGTGGAAACGGAACTGTTGAAATGATAGACAAACGAGCTAAACGGATCGAGGAAATCCGCAAACTTATTGAGTTGATCATAAAGTTGGTCACAGTTGGGAAGAGACAGTAAGAATATGAGGTGATCATCGAAGTAGCAAGTAGAGAAGTGGCACGATTAGCAAAAGGATATGGGTGACAGAAGAAACGGAAGAATAAATAATTCAGGTTGACAGGATAGTGGACATAATTTTTCGGAATGGATAGGACCAGATGTTTTTAGGCAAGAGACCTCGAGAACAGTTATGAGAAGCGAAAGTATGACTTAGAGCAAATAAAAGCAACTGTGCAACAGAACAACGTGAGTATGACAGTAAGCAAGAAACATAGGGAACGATCGACTGAGGGATAGCTGTCTCGATGGAAACGGATAGATCAATTGGACATCTGAATTGCTAGAAAAGTTCAACCGAATTTTAAAAACTAGTTGGGTACGTTACAAAGATGTTTCAACTTCGCTTACTTGTCAAAACATGAGCAGTATTGTGATCCGATGAGACAAGACAGAAGAAGAATCGTATGGCCAACATATCAGAAAAATTCAAAAAATGACTTTCTCAACTTACATCGCATAATTTATGTAAACACGGTAGAATAAAAAATCATCCCAACTGTGTAAAATGTATCTATCGGACTACATGCTGAGACCTGGAGCAATCCGTCTATCGTTGCTCGAAAGAAAGACAGAAACCGGACATCTCAAAGTGAAAGCGACAGCCTGGACAAACAGCAGTGAACGTAAAATGTTCAGTGACTTCTCAGTCGGAAAAAGAAACGAAGTAGGAACATGCCCATCACAAGACTTATTTGTGAACGACAAAACGGCTAGGTGGGATGAAAATGAATTAATATTTTTGGTTTTGAATGACTGTAACAAAATATGCGTTCCATTGTGTGACAAGCAGTAGGAGACAATCTGCATTCAGATGAGGACCAACCATGAGGCGGACATGACTGTTGCACAACGCACAGGAGCTAAACGGAACCTACCGATTCCCATAACGCAAAGATTGTCGCACAAAAGTAAACCAACGACGCTTCGAAGTGCACACGTAGATGGGATAGATGGATAGTGCTACACATAAGTCAAATATCATACAGTTTTAGTTCACAATGTGTAACAAGAAATATCCATTTTATCGGGGCAAACGTGTGAAAAATCTTGTTGGACAATCCCAAAATTGGTCTGAGACATGATGGAAATGAATCTTATAAGTCTGTTTGCATGGGATAGCCAGCAGATTGTGAATGAAGACCGTATACAGGAGACCTAGAGCTGAGATAGAAGCACCTATCGAGCAGAAAAGTCCCCTAAGAGTTTTAACAATGGTGCCAGATGACAAATCGCAAACGGTGAGCAAATCGACATATGGGATGCGCACCTTAAAAGCGTACTTGCGTGAAGTAGTCGTCTAGTTTTTTTTAAACACATAAGAAGTACATATGACAACCATAAATATTCGACTCTGACGATCGTTAAACACAACCAGCATGTAGATCAGAATGTTGAGCATAATAAAGGCATGATGAGACAAAGTCAGATGCGTCCATACATTGAACCAAAATAGGTTTTACACCCCTACAAACAAATAAGCCAGCTTACCGTTGCCAGCACACAAACATGATCCTGAGTAGTATCCAAATTCAAACAGTACCTCTGGCCTGAAACCATGTGGTAAAAGATGTTTACAAAAAAATTTACCACAGACTTGATGTCCCAATGAGATGCAGTTTGTGGGCACACTGAAGTGGACTGTCACACACGACCGCGAGTCTAAAATCAGGTTCAGTCTTGTTGTTAGGCTCGCCCCTCCTCTTGAAGGAACACGAGAGGCAACTGCTCCGGGTGTTGCTCACATACAGATGAAAGGTGTCATCACAATTGTACATCAGTAAAGGTTCGATATTTTACGTCCAGCGTGCAGTTCTAAGCTAGACCACTGTTTCCCATCACAAGAGGTAGACGCGGAGTCAGGCAGCAATCCGAAATTCGAGACATGGGCAACGCTCCACGGTCACAACAAGGACTGGTGTAGAACCGAGGCATAAACAGAACGATGCAACAGTAATTGAGGTCGGGTTAATCAATCGATCTAAGTTGTGAGAAGGTTGTTCCGGATAGCGCAAAGTTAAAACATTTAATAAAGTCTTAATCAATCGATCTAAGTTGTGAAAAGGTTGTTCCGGATAGCGCAAAGTTAAAACATTTAATAAAGGTAAAAAAAACAGTAATACATTCAGAGGTAGAAGGGGAAAAACTTTTGCACAGTCGGCTATTGAACGCTTGCCGGTTTGCGGACGACACTACCGACAGACGTTGACAACAGAACATATACGTGCGCAGACATACCGACAGGCAAATCCGTCCCCGTCATTGATAGGGGGTGGTGCGGCAACACGTTCTGGATGGAGCAAACGACACACAATGCGTGTCGGTCCGTTGATTACGTTGGGCGGGATCAGAAAGCGCAAATCCGGACGACGTTGTGCCTGAATCATGCCGCCTCGTGCATCCACGACGAAAGAGACCAGAAACCTGCGAAACAAGGAAAACGGATTACAAAATATGTGATTAAAAATCTTTAGACTTGAACAGAACGTAAACAGCATGCATCAAAATACCTCAAACAAGGTAACACACGTTGCCCGGATTAACAATGCAGTTTGTTTTTGAGACAAACGTAGCCTGAATGCAATGAGACGATGAAACCAAGAGATGCGACCTGAACTAAGCAAGTCGGGTGATCCACTCGAATCCGGATCAACTGACAACAGTTTGTGCGTACCGTCCACTCGGTTGCTACTGTCAACCTGGTCAACCAGATGCAGTTCGACTGAATCCATAAAAATCGACAAAATCGGCCAGTCGAATGACTCCAGTTTGGTTGGGTGAACGCAAGCATTAACTGCACATGTAAGACATTATCAGCCAATAAGGGAAACAGATAGAACAACACGAAAACAAACTGTTTCAAAAGAAACCAGTCAGTTAGATCGCAAACTGATGTTGAACATGGATCTACATCGTCGCTGACGTAGTAATCCTAAAAACGAACCCTAAGAGGCAGGAATACAAGAGTAAAAACAATTTAAAAATTCATCCAAGGAACGTCAGGACTAACCGAAGAGATAATTACAGTTTTTGCTCTGGCACGATATGCATACGTTAATCTTAATGGAATATCACTACTTTACATTATAAAAAAGTTCATTAAAAGAGAATTTTGAGAACACGTCTATTGAGTCATTTAACAAAAAACAAGTCACAATTTCGTTTAGACATTTTGTTTCAGCAGTGCACATGCAGTCGCCTACGCAACTAATGTGACAGTCACTGAAACATCTCAAGTGGAACGTGGAATACAGTCAAGGACCACAGGTACTAGATTAAGGACAACATGAGAAATCGAACAAGCCGTCACTCGGGGATTTCGGTCCAGTGAGAGGGGAGTGACAGAAGACGATAGGCAACAGAAGATAACTGCCAAACGGACGGAAGTACATAAAACATTTAAAACGTAGTTAACTGTGTTGCGAGTTGGAAATTTGATTTGAAATAGCAAGGACATGATAGACAGGTTGTACGTGTGAACTGGCCGGTGAGATTAGGTTGATGAACAACTTTTCGTCGTGAGACGCCCTGTTAATGAAGGAGTTATCGTCTGCAAACTGAAGATTATAGTGCATCAGAGCAGAAAGAAGACATACATTGCGATATGTTAACATTTCATTTACTCTCATCAGTCGCAAACGTAAAACATGCCAGTTATATACATCATATAGATAAGGACAAACAGGGACTAGACACGCCTACAAGCACACCAAGTATTATGTAATCACGACCATGGCAACCCGATAGGTTGCCTCAACCACTTTTGTGCACATAACGTCGGCTGGTAAGTTCGGATGAGCATCGCTTCGCAGAAAGCTAATAACTTCGGGTTTCGATTGCGCAACAATATCTTGAATGAGTTTAATGGGTCAACTTGGTGACCTGTTGTCATGATGTGTTTAGCAATCGATGACGTTGGATTTCGAGCCGTCAGTGCACCAAGTTGAGGCTGGTGCATCATCTGTTGTTTCAACCACTTCGGGATGTGTTCGGCGACTCGCTGTGATAGTTGTCGATCTGTTCTGCCTATGTAAACGTCACTGCAACTGCAAGTGAACTGGTACACAATATGGGAGACAGAACAGTTTGACAAACTACTTTCGCGATTGCGGAGAACTGGTCCTCTGGTGGTTTGAAATAAGCGCAACTGCGCAGCCGCATACGTTCGAGCCAGAGCAGACTTTAATTTTGTTTTATGTCGTTGGCTAGATGGTCACCTTTGAATGGCAAGAATAGGAAAACATCCTTCTTTTGAGCCGTCAGTATGGGCTCAGTGCTCTTCTTCACCGTATTATGTGCCTCAATGAATTTGTCGGGGTATCCATTCGCTAGTAAAGTTTGTCTCAGCAACTCCTGTTCTGTCTGCAGAGTATCCGGGGTGCAAATACGCCTGGCTCTATGAAACAGTGTCTTAACCAAACTTTATCTGTATGATGTATATAACTGGCATGTTTTACGTTTGCGACTGATGAGAGTAAATGAAATGTTAACATATCGCAATATATGTCTTCTTTCTGCTCTGATGAAGTGGTTAAAGGGAACTCAGTGTTTCAAATTTCTCAAATGAAGAGAATACGGCAACGATGGTGTAACAAGTAGCTCAAAAATTAAGGCAGACAAACTATAAACGAATAATGATATGGTTGGATGGAACAATGGTATTCATCAAATGCACCAAATTCGTGTTGTTGGTAGGTACAGAGATACGCCGATACGCCCAGTACATTATTCCGTCGTGTGTCTGAAATCCGTAGCACTAACCGTGCAAGTGATTGTTTAGGAAAAAACTTGTTCGGACCGACTGAACAGCTCATCTTAGGTACAATGAACAACTACAAGAAGGTCGAATCTTTACAGTTAAACACAACGAACAGACGGGATACACTTTTTCATGTGCGTGTCTCAACGCTACTTTTGGAACAGTAATGAATGACTGATATCCGTTCTCTCAGATATAAGTGGTAAATCAACAGGAAAGGAAAAAAACATCAAACCCATAAGTCTACCGTGTCCATTGTTACAAACCCCAGAGAACACCACATTTAATAATTGCCCCTTTTTTGAACAAAAAATGAACCTTCTTATCCATACAAATTACACAACAAACGCCCTGTTAATTGGTCCGTCAATCGATTAGAATTACAATCCAACTATCACATTTTGTTCGCACACGATGATAACGGTTGTACAGCTTCATACGCCCACTGACACTGGGCATCAATAGGTTGACCGAACCCTAATTAATCTTTACATACACGCAATGTCCCAATTTGCGAAACATCGAGTTCGAATGAGTTTAACTTGAATAAGTAACTGTGGCAAGACTTCGACGAAGCACAGTTTCACAGTTGATTTCGCTGATTGTCCACATTCTTTAATTGTGTCAAAGTTGTTAAACCAGTCAGGAAAACCGTAAAGTACTCGATAGGACTAAAACGTACCGCCCAAAGGGGTTATAAGGATTTAATCGAGCTGCGCTTCTCTAGGAAGAAAATCGCGTCGTTTTCAAAAAGATTCCGATAATTTCAACACATGTTCTATCAGCATTCGCATATATATTTACGATTTCTGATAAACTACCATAACTGTAGTAATATGAAGGTTATTAGATGATCAAGGTAGTTAACATTATCCGACAATTAACAAAATGGGCCAGTCAATTTGTGAGTAGGTGATTCAGTTTAGATAAATGAGGAAGTCTTAATAACACGTAGTTTCAAGTTGTTGATCGATAGTTATGGGAAATTCAGTTTTACTATGCTACATTCTGACAAATTTGATGAGAAAAATATGTGACGGAAATAAGCTAATCGATTGCGAAACAAAACGATGCGCAGTCTCACAGAACACGTGCATGCCCGGTCCAATTTTTTAAGAGTTCCTTACAAAGTTTTCGACAAGTACTGGAATAAACTCGTCACTGTTTATGGTGTGCTTGTTGGTAGACCATTAGGTAAATATGTAGGCAATACTGAATGGCGAACAAATAGGTGACTTGTGGTAAATCAGTCTGTTCTCTTACAGTTGGTATAGCTATCCTGTCAAAAGAACAGTCACAGATCATTTTGGATCGCGTACCAACGATTTCACAGTCGATGGAAATTAAAACGGCTAATCCTCCGTGTTCAAAACGAATTAATCACCTTGTTTACAGAGCGTGTTGCTGATTTTTGTTTTGTTCATACAGTCTACTACATTAATCTGAAAAACATAATCGTTTTATAAATAGGCTCGAAGTTGGAATTAGACAATTGTTTTTATTGTATGCCCTTTAGTTCATTTTAACAATGATGTACAAATCATCAGAATATTGCCCCAGCCCTCTCGTTATTGGACGTCAACAATCTGAACGTGAAGCATCGCCATGGTTTTCCATTTGTAAAACGGTAGTTCCGTACACACTGCCACCCAATTTTGTCCCATGCCGCTCTGCTCCTCTATAATCCAGCGCTCGTAAGATCATTCTGATGCTCCCGCTTAACGGTGCAACAAAGCAGTAACAGCTAACAGATTGGTAATATAACAGACAAGATTTTAACAAAAGTAACCCGAATAAAGTAGTTTCTAAATTCAATATCTCATTAAAACTGGTATTGAAGTCTACAGGTGAGGTGACAGTGAGGGCTTTGTTTGCGGCAACGAGACACGGCCACTCAGAGTAGAAAACGTGAATCATCTTTAGAAATTCGACCATCGATGTTTGCGTTTCGATCGCTCGCATCAGTTGGCATCAACGAGCAGGTTAGGAAGTAGATATTTGGCATTGATGATCGCCAAACGAATTCTTTTGTTCAATTCTTACATTTGCACCAACTTAAATGATTAAGCTGAGCATTAAAGATGTCAATTATTCGTTTGCCACATCGATCACTCGTTGCCAACGCTGCGACCGACTGGCGCAAAGTGCGAGGTGGACAGATGATTCCCTGACGTAGACAAATGGAATCGCCACTGTAAGTCGAGTTCGTCTCCCGAACTAGAGCCCCCACAACTCCCAGAGTCGGTGGCTTGAGACTTGAGTTGAGATGACGACTAAGCGAACTCAGTGGCGTGAATGATATCGTCGTTTGGTCGAGTTGTCTGTGAAGTGGGTGCACTGTCTTTCTGATGAGGCCTTACCTTCACTTACAGCTCGGTTGTTTGTTCGCAAGGTGTAGGCACCTTGATGTCGAATGAATATAATAGCTGAGTCCCTTCTCCTCTCTTTTTACCTTTCTTCTCGCACAGGATTTGCCTTTTTTATGGTTATGTAGTAAATAAGCATCCATGAGAAACACTAATATAATGCTATCTAGGA
>LOND01028621.1:45082-77089 GCA_014220965.1 Paragonimus kellicotti | reverse complement strand
AAGTCGTGAGCAAAAAGGCGGACCTATGTGGAATATTATCAGGAAAGTAATATTTTGTTGGGCAACGCATCACAAAAATACGAAAGGCCTTATGATAAGTTCGCGTACTGAATACACCCATTCGACAGTAAAAATGAACACCCACAGTTGCCCAAATGTGTTTCTCCGTAGGACAGAAGGCGTCGTGATAGCACAATACTCAATCAGTTTGAGTATGACATTGCTTTGTTTTTTAATAGTAAAAACAACTTCTTTCTGTAACAAATCTGATCAGTGTTCAAAACCCTAATTTCAGATCTCACCGAGACTAGTTTTAGTAGCGAGAAACACGACGGAACTTCCAACGTTTAGCGAGTAGGAATGAGTCTTTGTGACCCAGAGTGTATCGTAACGTCGCATGGTACAAATGCGTCCGGGACGGTCATGTATTTCCAGATATTTTCTTATTGTGTATGGCCCTTCATACGGCAATTATTATTTTCAGGCATGTTCCAATTAAGGCACAAACACACCCATGTCCATTGTGGACGAGTTACACAAAAATGTCATGTGCATACATTAAATAATTCAACAAGTTGACACCGTTTATATGACAGATTCATTCCAAGCTCCACTATGGAAACGTATAAAAAAAATATTATGCTGTTACGAAACCACATTTAGATGGTTATTTGATATGTTAGTTCAAGAAAGCATTCGTCTCAGAGACCCATGGATGACGACAAAGAACTGTTTTTTTGGATCGAACTTCAATTAGAAGTAAACAACCAACATAATCAAGTTCGATACGATATATGCAAGAACATTTTCGATAGTTAGGAATAAGGATTTTACGACAAGCTGCAAGTTTTAAAGGTTCTGTGAAAAAGTGAGATCCAGGTAATTGAGCATAGCAACAACAAACCGTCATGTGTTTGATATTAGTTAAAGGACAGGGGGGATCCTCAATAAGTAATTGTTGTTAACGAACAAAAATAAAATATATAACAATCATACGAGCAATCATACACTGAGACAGTATTGATAGGCAGTCCAGACGAGAAGATGGAGACATACAACCTTATCGTATGTTGTCTGGTGATAGTATGAATACATGCAGGTTGAAATGCTGTCCGGCTGCTCAGACTTACATATAAATCACAAGATCAGTATTTAAACCGGACAACTCTCGGTTAGCATTAGAACATTATACTCACTGGGTTAAAGAAATAATTCATAAATTCTATGGGTTCACAAAGCAGTGAGTCACTCACGCAACTATTTCTCACTTTAGCTATCATTGCCTAATAAGTGAGCGAAAGAATTTTTTTCTACAGATACACCCTCCAACTCAATCATTGCATTTTGCTCACTTGAATGTAGTCATCACTCAAGAGCACAGTTCACGCCTCTCCAATGATAACTCAACAGATGTTGGTCGAACAATGGTTACATCAATGTAGCTTTACGAAGAAATGCCTTTACAGGCTTGTGTCAAACTCATTCGGGTCAGCCTACTGTCCGTTTGGTAATACGATAAACCACACTTGTCCTCCAGGTCTGTGCCGGATGCACACCAAACTTTGCCTATCAGGTCGACATGAGGATTATACACGGATGATTTTATGCATTTAATCGATCCACTCGAAACCGGCTGGTTTCGTTCGACGACTGTATTTCTTTGGAGGTGCTGGACCAGCAAAAAATCCTTCAAGTGTCTCATATACAGTTCTCAAAGGTTCACTTTAAACAAAATGATTAATATAAAAGAACTCTGCACCTCGTACAAATGCGGCTTTCTGTGTGAAGATATTGTATGAACCAGTTAATGTATGTAAGCGACATTTGAGGCCGAATAATTCACGCAAGTTACAAGTAACGTCAGCTATTGACCATAGATAAAGCAATGAACGAATGTTTCTGTACATGTTACATTTGGCAAAACATATTTGACACCACTGAACCTGATCTTTCTCAAAATCTATGTCTCTTTCGCCGTCAGTTTTCAAGTGACTCAATTGAGGATAATAACACTGACCACCTCTAAGAGGCAAAGATCCGCTTAACCTGAACACACGCTTACGCATAGTCAAAGCAGAACTAGAACAGATGAAAATACTAAGGTTTAACAAACGCCGCGCGAAGTGTTTACCAGCAATAGTCCTATTAATTGAAGTCAGTCAGCGTCTAGAACAAATTTAAGGGCGAACGGGAGAAACAGATGTGACCCAGACGAGAGAGAAAAAAGCAATCTTTAGCGAACATGGTTACACGTCAGGCAATGTAAAGTGACGTCTATTGTTGTGTACATACCTACATAAATTTTTAATTCCGCATGTGCTTTCCGAGGCGAGCGTGTAACTATCTGCCTGAAAATGAGCTTGTTAAGAAGTTCAACTGGTTATCTATCCCTTAAGAACCGAACCTAAAACTGTGGAACAAGAGCGTACCGAAACAATAATGAAAAGAAGTCCGAAGGAATGAAATAACAGATCGGTAACCGGTCGTCCAGACAGTAAACGGAACAATACAATCTAGTCAGTCTACCACTGAGTTCACATTGCGCACAGGTCGGATTAGTATTCCACTGAAGCGTTTGACCACTATCAGTTGGACGCATGTTTCGGGCCAATCTCGAGAGAAGACACCGTCAGTAACTTAATTCCAATCGATCACCGCGACCTCCCCTCCCATACATCCATTCCTAGAAATCGGTAACATGCTTGGAAGTTGGAGTTTCAAATTGACAGCCAAAACAACCCTACTAAAACACACAACTGTAAAAAGTGCTCCTATCCTGGCAAAGTACCGACGGGCGCAAACCCCATGCAGTAGTAGAACCAATAATACGTACAGAAAGAATCAGCGAAACCTGCCCACAACTTCAACATTGCTTCTCCAGAATCAATACGAAAAAACTGAGGACATTAAAATGTCTGTAACACACCTATGCTATGTTTCTGTGCTAAAGGAAAAGCGCAGAAAACAATGACTGCCATGAGTAATTCAAAGCTACGCTTGGTCTCTACGGTAGTAGATCCGAGTGGTCTAGACAGGGAAGTTCGATAAGTCTACTTCGTCCACCTCTTTTTTCAAATCTCGTCTCCGGTTGTAAGATAGTGTGGTATTAACCTATGTACAATGGTTCGGGAAAACTTTAAAAGTCAAATCATCCACTCCAAGCATATCACTAGCTTGTAAATTTCCCTTGCCATCCGATAAGACACTCCCCCTGCAATGGCATCCAAGCCAGCCCAATCAATCATAAAAGCGCGTTTGATGTGGTGTCACGTAGGCCAGTAAATCAATATGAGACGATGAACATCAAAAAATACACACCCGTGGGTGACCAACTGAATTCTCTCACAACAGTGCGGAAGAATGACACAATGCACGTGAGTGATTTTGCCAAGTAGCGACAGATGACTATGGGAAACTGTGGTCGAAGAACGACACGATAATGGAGGCTAGCGACACGTGAGGGCCACGGTTTTGATGGACGGTGTAAAAAATAGTACCATAGTTCATAGAGTAGTTTATCGGATAGGTGAACGATGGTAAATTGACCTTTTCTTTACCGTATCGACTTAGACGTAATAAAAACGGTCACTGTTGGCATTTTAACGGAGGACCACAACTGAGGTCACAGCTTCCGAAAGTGAAATGGCACTTGGGAAGAAATGACTTACACATCCCGTTCACCAGTCTACTTTGAACTGTAACCAAACATCCAGTGCATTGTTAGCTTCCAACCAGCTTGAGGATTTCACATCCAAGCCGTGGTAGCTTACCGTCTACGAACTTTTTCTGTCACACAAGCTGCTGCATGATATTTGGCTAGCAATATGGTGTGTCGCAGACCTAGACAATCATCCGGGGATGAGTTGGACAGTTAGAGTAACCAGAATACTACAAGCTTGCTAGTCCTGAGTATGTTGAGAAGCATAATTCGGATTAGTAGTTGCATCGTTTGTGACCACACCAGACGTGATCCACGGCATTTAAGTGACTCCCGGCTAGAAAACCGTCGTGCCTCAACAAAACAGACAGTAATGCTTCGGGTGTAAAGTGGAATATTATTTAAGCAAGTATTCGCGAAGTGGCAAATGGTTAAGTAATTTATAACCCGGAAGCGTATTGCACCGCCCCTAATCTTATCGAGTCCAGTTGAAGTGACGATAAACCTACCCTTTTCGGAGAGGGGCATTTAAATCACTACTCCAGAACTGCGAAGCGCACCAACCGTTACGAACAGGGCTGGTAGAACCAGTTACTGGGCTGTGGAACGACAAATAACAGAACACAAACAATTGGCCAGTACGAAGGTATTTGAGAATGAGAAGAACAGAACCAACGAACGCATTCACACAAACAAACGGGTGGTTCCTGAGACAAGTAGATTAGCACAACGGGAAGAGAAGGGAAAGTAGGCGCATCCTGAGAAACAACGAAACACAATAGTGTACGGGGATCAAATAACGACCACAGAGGGAAGGCGCGCGATAAAGGGATACAATCTACGCATATCGATCAACTGAATCCGCAGTGAACGAGCGGTCATAGGGCATCCAAATTATCCTGATCAATCATATCATGAACCGGTTGACAGAAAATTGCAATCGGCGATGAACAACAAAGTTTAGAAACACAAGCACGCTCAGTCTAGACAAAACATGTGGTGAGAGGGTTGGGGGGTGAGGCAAAGAAAGAGAAAATTTTTGGAAATAACTCACGAAATTTTGGACTAAAAATATAGAAAAAAGGATCTTTGAATAACACAACAGAACCCAAGTGGAGAAGGAGCGATAGAATGAACAAGTACGTGCTCACATGCATGTACGCATTATCGTGGAGTACGACCAATACATTGGAGAACAAGGAGAGGCCTGACAGGTTCGAGAGAGAACTTGGAATTATATCCGGGCAGAAAGGAACAGCAAAAACAGGTCAATTCAGTACGTTTTGACGCAACTAAGAGAGGAAGATTAACTCGAGAGACAGTATAGGACAGACAGACCATCGTCCACAGTAGGTTGATAAATTGCAAGGTAAAGTGGCAAGGACTTGTAAAATACGATAGAGTTTGCAACCTCAAAAAATAAATAATAGAAGCAATTAACCCTTTCGAAAGTAGACTTAAGTGATAGAACTAACGGGGTGGGCACAAACAATTCGAAAACTTAACTACTAGCCAGACAAGGAAACGTCCGTCTCGCAGTTGGCGCGATCAAAAGGGGATGTGACGAACGAGACAAGAACGGGAACTATAACGCATATGAGAATGAAATGCATGGACGATCAGAAGTCCGAATACAATAAGTGTGGGTGGATGTATGAAATAAAAAAGGGAATCTATGTACGGACTCAGTTGACAGCAGACCTGAGAGCGACTTGTAAGATTCAACGTAAAAGGATTAATCAAACTAGTATACTGGATCATTCAAACATGAAGGTAAATATGGCGCGATAAAGAGTGGTGCACAGGATAGATCACATCCGGAACGATAGGCTGATAAGGAGACAGACGTATCAGACCGAGGACAAAAAACTGAGTGGTGAATACGGGTTGCGCCAGATAGCAGTACAATCACAGTCCGACACATATACATAGACGCTGAGGCAAGAATTGTTGTGCATGTTTGTGTGGGGAGTTGCAGAATTTGGGTGACACAACCCAAAATAAAAGAAGCCTGTTGAGGTTCGATAGGAGCATTTGCTTCTCTGATCGACAAGAGAGAGGTGATTGGTTGGACATCCATCAATCTGTTGGAACAACATGCACAACAGACGCTCAATGGGAAAGGGGAATGCAATTGTTCACAACAAACACGTCGCGGTTATGTACAAACTTGGATCAAGGGTGTATCACGTAAGAACTAGACGGAAAACAAAAGCTAACTTAACTGCGTTTTTACTGACAATCGGGGTCGATCATCACACGGCGGTAATAGGGCACGACGTTTCGGGGGTAGTGGGTGATGGGGGGCAGAGATGTCTGAAAATGCACGAACTGAGTCTCTGTTATCTTCAGCCGGTTGTTTACACTTGGCCTCGTCCAAGGGATTAGCTGTACTGTAAACATCTTCAGTCTGTTTAGTCGGCTTTTCTGCCATCGTTGGCAAGGAACCGAGCGATATACTACTATTACTACTACTACTACTGCTAGTGCAACTGCTGCTACTGCTACTGCTGTTGCTGCTGCTCGTAGAGCGTCTTTCAGAATTAGATTTGCAGGAGTTGTGGGTATCTATAAGCTGCCGTTCGTGAACCAACCCATCGACTTCGGAACAAATATTCGGGACCGTGGTAGAAGTTGTGTCCGATGAGCAACTGATTGCACAGTTCAAACCACTTGTGAGTCGGTCTTCAGAACAGACTTCGAGATATTTTTCGGTGGATAGAACTGTTGATGACGAATAGCAACCAGATGAACAGGTCTTGCTGTTATCACGTGAATTGGTCCTGGCGACGTCCTTGAAACCTACCGTTGATTGCCGTTCGGTTTGTGGTTGTGCGAGACGCATGGGGAAATGCGCAGAACGGTTTTCGGCCATAATCCTTGATGGCTGAAAGCACAGAAATACGACAAACGATACGGTGTGTTGAACATATAGTGATGGTGTGAACTGAAATAATAAAACGATGCAATTATAAAACATACATCCCATTCCTAGACAAGACCGGTGGAACGCAGCCCGTAGAATTGCTGTTCAAAGCACAATAAATTCACAATTATTGCGCATCGCTTGTTGGATGGTTGAGATAAACTGTCTGCATACAAACAAATCTTGTAAACGAAGAGAAGTTTGGTTATGGCTCGAATATCAGTTTTATCTTACAACGGCGGCTCCACGGTTTTAAACGTTGATAAACGGCTTGTGTGTCCAGAATATCTAAGTATCACCACGAGAATTTACAACGTAGACACCATCAAACCGGCACATCTAAAGTTCGGTATTATCAGTGTAGGATAGGGTTCGATTTCCATCACTACACGAGTACCATCGTTGAAAAGTGAACTCATAAGCTGAACATGATTGACGGTTAAAATACTGATCTCACCCAGTCCTTTCTTTATAGACAACCGTTTCCATCACATTTTGACATTCGAGCCCATTACGTCTCAGCGTGTCAGTTCGGTATGAATCCGTAGGACAAACTATGAAATGAGACATACTCGTTGGTCAAAAGTCAACCAAGTTCACTAATGGTTTCTTAAGCCGTTAGAGCCATCAATTTACGAACTGTATGCAAATGAGTTGAGTAAAAGGATAACCAGCTGTTGGCAATGTTTCGAATGGTTGAGTCATCGAAGCCATGAAGGGTTTCATGAACCAAGATACAAAGGTGAATTTCGCAACAGTTTGGTAGAAATTAAGTGAAAAGTAAGGAAAAGAAATCGGACAAGATACAGCACCATAAGAAATGGTGGCCATTACAAGTTGAACATCCCTCACGGGAGCTTTTACATTCAAACAGACGTTTTGATCAATTCCATTCAAGAAGAAATAGGAGACTAAAGGTGAGCATTAGTTACGATCTATCGGTAGCACATATTTTTACGAAAACCAAGATTTTAATCTCGGTTCATGTTCTCACAAGATGACTGGGTTGATTACTGCGCCATCCAAAAGCTAGGCAATATTCACCTATACGTAATGCTTAAGTTTCCAGTCCACTTCCAGTTAATGATCGGGACAGAAGGGTTGGTTCATAAGCTACTTGAGTGTCAGGACTTTGGTTGGCCATCAGCGGTGTTCAATTTATAAAAGCTAAATCATCACTGCAAACAGTTGGTTTCAGTTGCTATCAACAAAGTGGGAGACAGTTATGTTCGGTCTTGTTTGATCTCGTCAGTGCCATGTACACCGAGGAATCGAACCCACGACCCGTCAACAGGCGTCAGATTGCAGTTCAGACAGTTTTACACACGGGGACATGGAGCGGAGGTCATCGGAGTTGCAGGAAGGTATGTGAATTGCTTTCTCCAGCAGTCGCGTTTCTTTTTCTCATAGGATGAGCGGTTTCAGGTAAAGACAAAAAGAAATGTAACAGCATAGGGAAGTCAATCCCTGACCACTTATCATAAACGGTTATTCTTCAAAGATGGATGGAAAAAGGTTTGTTTCTGACGACTGAAGCAGCTCTACACTGACGAGTCTACGGTGTCAGTACATTCAAGGTCGATTATACAGGAGCATAATTAGATTTGTTACATGCAGAACTAGGGCTATCTTCGTCATTTTGATTCCACATCCGCAGCATCGTTAGCATTACCGTGGTTCGTGAAAGTTGTTCAACGTGTTTCCAACGAACCCGTTCAAAACAAACCGATAACTGGCAACTTCACTCGAAATGATGTACGTATATGAAGCCAGTAACTCATTCTCTTCATCAATCACTAGTCAGCAGGATTGACCTTTGAATGTGTGTATCTCATTGGGTACGGTTAGTCATCAACTGACAAGCGTTTCAGAACCTATCTGGATAACGAAGGGATGACGAAACGAACGAGACGTGTTACATTTTGAACGAAACCAGTCGACGGGTCGTTCATGAGCCGTGCGTCCAATGCAAGAGACCTCTAACAATCTTTCTATTCAATTTGATAAACACAGCATGATTAGTCCAGAGCAGATTGCGTGTGTCACATGTAAACCAAATTGTGTTGTATTATATTGGTAATCTTCAAAAGCTTTTCTAACTAGGTGACTAAAATGGGAAACTGACCGTTACTAGCTAATATATGATTGAAAATGAACTATGACGCCTGTAACTACACGGTCGCTTCAAATGTGAATACCAATATGCCTCGTACATTCGAGCCACACTACTCGGTGAACTAATGAGCGAAAAAGTAACACAGTGGATCTGTGGCGTTTTGTACCACAAACCGGAACCCAGGTGCACTGTTGCTAAACCATCGGCGTGCATCGATTTTGTTCTCTACTTGTCAAACGTTTGACTAACTAACAATTCATACTTCTGAGAGATTGACGTCCACATAGTACTGAGAGAATCGAACAGGACCGTATCGGACAACCGCGTATTCCTTACACGTTCTTTTCATTGAAGATTAAATATATTCTAGCGAGTAAATGTTGTTCTCAAGTGAACAAACCCAGCAGTACCGACTGTCTGTTACGTTCCGATCGGTCAATCAATATTCTTATTGGGCTGTGTCCCTCATGAACATGATGATCAAAAAACGCATTTGTAGTCCAAGCAACTCGGGTTTGTGTATGCAATCACCTCATTTCACACAGACAGCTAGATAATCGTACCGCCAAAGTTATTTGGTTAATGTTCGAATTCGGACCTCGATATTTTGTACAACGTAACACCGGAGGATACGAAACTTCGATTGTAAGTTCGAGGATTCGTTGTCACGTATGCAGTCGACAGCTGATCCAGCATTTGTGAACAGTCGAAATCAAACTCCCGACTATAAATCCGTAGCTGTCACATACCGCAAAACGACAGCAAACACCTAAGCTACGGACAACGAGCCATAACGTCCTGTACGGACGAGTGCGATCTGTTCGCCCACGAACACACACACACACACACACACACAAGACACCGGAATGACCAATAACAAAAAACAAATTAGTCTGATCTCGTTTGTTTTTTTACAACAGGGTATTCGCGACGTATGTGCATGTGGTGGGTGTTTGACAGATAGGGAGGGGCAGCGGACGACCCTGCGTTTGCGCAGACATGTGTAGGCGCACAAGTACACAGACATAGACAGTCAGGACGAATCTGTCTGATGTCGCCTCCGGCTTACGTTTACGATTTGCGCGTGTTCAGTCGATGAATGGAAAGGGCTACCGAGATGGGCTGAGTCAGCTGTTGGCTGGCGGATGTGAATTGTTGTGCCAGACAAACTGTGTGCGCCGTACGCGTAAACAGTGGGCAGCTAAGCGACAGACAGCTTGACCTGATTCAATCACCGCATCAGACAAAGACCCGGCAAATATCAACGGATCGATCGTCTATGCGTATGTGTGCACCGAGGGTGTGCATGTGCAAATTGACTGTGATGGCTGCGAGGCGTGATGAACGGGCGCGTTGTAGGGCTTTCGTCGAAGCGAGCTAGGCAGATCTGGAAGGTCGGTCCCGCGACTGTTCCAGTCTATAGCTTTTCCACTTTAAGATGTCCCAATATCGTTTTTACATCATTCGATGACTCGGGTGGTTTCGTTAGTATTGTCCTGCCGGTGTCACGAGCGTCCTCCAAACTAAACAGTTCACAAAACGCACTGGAGCACAGAGTAGAAACGGATTCACTGCACTAAAGTGCCAACGATATGCGGGGATTTACAATAACAGGCATTCTAACCGAGCGATGTCAGTGAAGCCCCTGGTATACGTCCTAAGCATGACTGCGTTCGTCAAATGGGGGTGTTTATTCTGTCCAGATCACATGTCCCCCAACTGCCTTAATACGCTCCATGGTCCATTGACGTCTGTTGATCTCATCCGGTTAGAAAGTATATTAATACAAGTCCTGGTACAGGATTAAGAGTTCAGTATTATGTAGTTGTCTCCACTCTGTCTTACTGCACTAACATGATCCGTATAGCTTGAGCGACTCTGGAAATATAGAGGGTGGTGCCGAAGATGTGTTACAGACTGTTTAACTAAGGTGACAAATGTGGTTGCGCCAATGGACGTGCACATTACGGAAGCCCGATAAAGCAAGACCAATCAGATCGGTGGGGGAGAGGACAAGAGTGATTGGCAAAAGTGGTTAGGGTTCGCGTAGTGGTTCCAAGCAGCAGCATTCCGAAAATCGACGTTGGATATCTTTTTCACCGATTTGGAAGAACTGCTGCCTTAAACGCGTTTAATGTCACAGCTTTCGGTTTCCGCTTGTCTGGATAACGGTGCATTAATTGATCGCACATACCTCGCAACCTCCAGCCTGAAGACTTCAGCACAACCAAATCTGTCTTATCGGCGTCCGTTAGCTCTATCATTTTCACACTGTAACTAATTGACTAACATACAGAAGTTAAACCGCTGTGTAAACTTGTCAGCGGGACAGGAATTACCCAGTCACGGAACACGCCGGCAGGTTGACAACTGAAGTTTATATCAATGAGATGTCATAATCTACAACATGCGCCAAGTGCTGAAAGGGGTAAAGACAAACACTGAAGCGGGTCACTGCGATTCACCGCAGTAGCCGTCAAAAGCACTTAACAACTCGGTATCGAGTTTCATTCTCTTCCCTATCACATTGACTGGCCGCCATTCCTTGGGCGTCCAAATATGCATATAATCCATATGCACAATTAAATTTGTCAGCCTAATAGACTGGCATCCTCGGAACCAACCTATACGAGAAAAACCATTCGGATCATCGTGTCATGTTGAAATGATAAAAACATCCTAAAGTGGAAAAGTACAGACGATTTTAAAACAATACAAGATTGACGTCGTTTTCATGATGAATTATTGACAAATGTCGGCTCAACCTGTCCTCCTTGGTTGTCTGTAAAACATTAATCTGCTTAGCTATTACAAGGGAAATTGCTGGGTTCCAAACATATCTATAATATGGATTCTGCAGAGTCGATAGTTGATGTTGAATAGAAAGAGCAAAGACAATACATACTGAAACAGTCTTGGTCCATGTGTCGAGCCTGTGTTACTCTTTCTGATGACTACAACGTCTTTTTAACGGCCACCGTAACTAGGGGAAGAGATGGTGGTGTAGGCCAAACATTGACTTAAAGTGGACCCATACTGCACACCACTCGTCCCGGTCGGAGACAGAAAATGCTCATTATGGGTAATCGATGATACTGAGTATACATCCACAATGAAACAGTCTACACATGTTACTGATGAGTAGTTGAGGGTTTGGTAGGTTTCAAGTGAAACACCACTCGCATTTGATAGCAGCCTTCACATTCAGATCGACTTTTTAGCCAGCCCCTTCGAAAAAAGCACTAAACTCGGGATTCGTTTTTACAGATGGCTTTACGAAAATACGTTGGAAAGTTTCCATTGTTCTGTTATGGGCAACTGAGAACATCAAATGTCACAACAGTGCAAATAATTTTAAATCCGTGTATTTTAATGCGCTAATCGGGAGAGTCTCGGGAAGTCACGTGTCTACAAAGCCTACCTATGGAGCTGTACTGTTTTTAATCTCCCGAAGACGACGCGTTAGTTAAAAGTGAGCGCCAGTAGGGTCAATACAGGGCTAAATGAGGGTCGGTCGAAGAGCGACCGAGTGAGAATCTCAGGATGGAAAAGCAGATTCGTTTTTGTCGGACGCGGTCAGTGAAAGTGAGCGACTCTGAATTCCTCTGGATACCGGAAATAACCATTAGGGAAATCTTGAAAAAACTTAATTCTGGCCTTCAAGCAAATGCAGCTGTAAATACGTCAGATTATAAAGCATCCCCGGAGTCAAGGCGTAGGTCATTGATCGTTCCTTGAGAAATTCAAAACTCAAGGGTATGTCCACACCTGAAGTGTTGAAAGATGAAGAAGGCATATTTCCTTCAATGGCGCATACATCCAGCATCATTTACAGCAGACGGGGGCCAATGTAACGCTAAGAAAACCAACCTAGATGGCTTCGATGTACCAAGGAAGTATTGACATGAACTACGAAAAATGAGGTCTACTTTGGAAACAAGGCTGTCCAGCTGACTCCGAACGACGGGATCCGTGTTTCAGCTATTCTGGAATGATGAGTTAAAGTGATAATTCTTACTATACACTGTCAGTTATCACACTACATTCAACACGTATGTTCCTGTCTCTTATCTTGAAACACCAATATCAGACTGATTAGCATATAGTTTGAACTCCGTCGAGAATCTGTGAGGCATACTCACTCGACAAATATAAAAAGTTGTTAGGAGCCTCAATTGCATAATAGGTGAGAACCTAACAAGTTGAGTTCATTCCAGTATTGAGTCGCCTATGAAAAACAGACCGGAAAGATGTACTGATATTATGTGAAACGGAAAGGAATGTGTACGGCCTATCAGATTCTTCCAGTGAACTATAAGCGAAACCACCTCATAGTTTTGTTGTGGGTTAGTTGTGTGAGTTCCCTCATTTTAATGCTTTAGAAAAGCAAGTGATTTCGCAAAAATATGGCAAGTGATGTTCTCAGTTGGTAACACCTGAAAGTGGGGGGAGGCGTTACAGCACACTATAGGAAAATCATAAATTATTGTGTGGTCTTGTAATATTAACGCCATATGTACATTGTGTGGACAAAATATGCTGAGTTCCGAAGAGTGGATCATTTACCGGTCGAAATCGGTCAATAACAGTCCTAGATTCGCAGGAACGATCAGCACTAAATGGATTGATATTTGTGGACACAGGATATATTTAAGAATGGTTCACGAGATCATGCAACTATACGGTGACACTGAACAACCTGATGGGTGTCGCTAACGCAATTACTTACAATCAGACGAAGAGTATGCTAACTGTTGACACAAAATACCTGTAGTAATCATAATGTCTAATGCTGTGAACCGTTGGAAAAATACATAGGGTGATTTGTAGAGTACAGCAAACAAGACTACACTCGTTTTGGACTTGCAACACTCTAGAGTACATGCACTCATGTCTCGGCAATGATCGATAAAGTGACCTTTGCTGAATAACTGTCACTCATCAGGCCAACATTCCCCTTCCAATCCTACACACGATCCTCACCTGTTCACACCGTCTAATAAATTTTTTAATCGAGCTCTGTGTTTTAATCGAACAGAACCGGAAAATTTAGTCAACCAGAAAAATGAGAAAAATCGGTACAGAGCGAAATCCTAAAACATAACCTGAACAAATATACTGAGATGGTACCAGCGCTTATATAGAACAACACAGGAAGATTATCCAAAGACCAATCAGCATTACTGACACAAAAGACCAACAACGATGTTGTGCGTTGAAACTGCGCAACGAGTTTCCAATGAGAAAGTAGGTCATACTCAATGTTAATAACTCTGCGAATATGCACCACGGTTGATTCAATTCATACGAACTGTTTATAAACAGGCCTGTCTACCGTTGCCGATAATTCGGCTGGCTCAATGTCGTCTAATTCCACGTAGACGATCTAAACACACATGTCGACATTAAATACTCCAGACATGTTCCGATGTACAAAACTTGGCGATGCGATGGAGCTGTCCGTGATCAAAAAGTTGAACATGTGAAACAATACTACCGAAACTGAGAAGTGGGTCGAACGTTACGAGTTGTTCTGCAAAGTCCGGAAACACGCCAAATCAGACAACCAGTCCAATTATTTTTCACCAGTTGCTGGTCCTGTCTAGGTCTGGGCGTCCTGGAAGTATCTCAGCCCACACACAACCATGAATATTCACAACCACCAATTGCTGGACGGAGTCCTTGTTCCTTATTAAGTAACCTTGTGTTCCCAAGGGCTTTATCCAGAATTTATAATGCGGAATTGAAAAAAAATATACGACAGGTATTACCTGTCAATTTTTAAGCAATGGAGCAAACGGGGTCTAGTATGCGGGCGCGTGGCCCAAATGCATCCTGTCTATATTTCACTGTACAAACACAGAAACAAGATGCGTGCTGAAAATTCCGTGACAAGCTGGAAAAAACCTTGGGGGGCCAACTGACCGTTGGCATTAGCAATGTAGATTTGCAATGGAGATTGCCGATAAGGCAAGATTTGTCATTTGCAACTGATCGTGAGATTTACAAACGATGTGGAGATATGACCGCGGCGACCAGGGAAGTCGTTGCCTTATTTTGGAAGCCGTCTGAAAGACACAACATACCAGAGGTCTAATATTTTATCAAAGAATGTCATAAAACTGCTGGGATGATCCTGTAGCCGTCGTCTCGACCTCTCACGCGGCCCATTACGTGACAAGCCGTCTAGTCTAAGTGACGCTCACTGCCCAACCTGCACATGCACGCCCATACATCCATCGGCCCGAAAACCCTTTTCCACATCCGAACGCACGTACGCGGTCATCATCTGCACACTCAGCCAATGCAGTCGATAAACAGGCACACATGACGCGGTTAGACCTGGATCGGAATAGAGAAAGAACACAAGCCTCCACAACAGGACACGGTCCAGACAAGCGCCACTGCTTGGCAAACCACCCAACGATAAAGATTACCAAACATTGCTATTAACCTTCATTGACTGTCATCGAGGATAACGTTAAATCTGTTAGTAGGTACTCAAGCTATCACGGTTAAGAGTTTCACTAAAATCCCTCAGTCACGAATTATGTTAACCGACGTTTATATTAGGATGAACTCCATCTCCGATCTGACTGCTGTTTCTGAAATGCCGTTTGGCATGCATACAACAGAAGTGGTCCAATTCAGAAAATCTTCAAACTGTAACTTCACTGAATACAAAGATGCGGGTCATAGCACAGAGTTCAGTCCAGCCTATACGTTACAGATAACGTACGGGTGCCATAATTCACCAATCGATACCTCACAGTTCAGTCCGGGCACAACGTGATTTTCTTCCCTATACAGGAAGCGACTAGTTCATTATTCCGAGGGCTGTCCTGAATTCCACTAACTCACGGGCCAGTGCAAATCAGACTAACCATAAATCTGAGGGCATAACCGGTCGACGTCTGAAGTTGTCTGACGTTAAAGGCTGACCGTTGGAACCCGAGGCGAGGCCGGCAATTCTGGGAATGAATTAAAATTCTATCTTCAGTTCGGATGAGCTAACAACCGTGACTCTTGGGTGGTGCCTATAAATATGTTTATAAATACAGTTCATCGACGAGGCAAACACGCCCCACGGGCCAAAGTTTTTAGAAAAATGGAATTCCGGGTCTGCTACTCTGGAGGCTTGGTATTTCATTTTGAAGTCGGTCGAGAGATCGACAATGACATCAGGAATCTGGCAAAGTGCTATGACACCTGCCACACAGAAGTCAAGGCCTTACCTAGATATTGGACCCTCTGGTCTAAGAGTTACGTATCGTGGCAGAAGATACATGCAGACTACGGAAAACCGTTAATCAACAAATAACACATTTCGTGTGAACCGAGCGATACACTAATTAATCTAAAATGTAGTTCAATATGTATGAAGGTGTTTCATCCGCGAGAACATAGCCCAAGTTCCGATCACTGAAAATGTATTGCAGTCCAGTCATTAAAACGAAAACCTGGCTCGAAAGTAGTGGCTGCAGATATCTACGTACATCACCAAGATATCCGTGTTCCAGTGGAGTGAAGAAAAACCTACTTCAGATCCTTAAGAGTGTTATCGATTCTGTCATTACGAGAGAACGTTGCTCGCTTCGGAATCCCACATAAACAACTTCCACCAACAGTAACAGAATGCAGCACATTGTGTGATAGCTGATCAAGTTGAAGACGCGATTATTCCAACACTCAGTGGAATATCTCGACACGGTGGTGAGATACGGTCAAAACCCACAGCGGATGGATTGCGGACAACACGAGCGACCGCACGAATTCCCATTCAACGGAATCGGGCCAATGGGAGAGAAATGGCAGGCAGAAATCGATGATGGATAGTGTCAGCCAAAAACATGAAACCAGGCAGAAGTGCACAGGACGTTTAAATGGAAACCTCGTTCATAAACACGAGTGAGTGAGTGGAGCGGGAACGTGCGAGTTGGACAATAAAGATATTGCTTTATCGAACGACTTTTCGTCACAGTTGCACAACCAAGAAGAATAACACTACAGCCTAAGTGTCCCTTATCCTTCCTGTACTGCATGGATGATATTAAAGTGGTCTATATCTAAGGGAATGAACCGTGGCCAGCCACCAGATGATCACACAACAAATGGACAGGTCGACAGTGTACAACCTGGACACCTTTTAGATCATGCTTCCAGGCGAGCAACAGTGCAAGACCTTATGACAGGTGTACAAGATGGTCCGCCAGTCTAACTGACCAACAGGAAGATGAACTTTGAAAGGGGAAATGGTGGCGCTTTGGCGAACGTCATTGCGTATAGGCAAAATAGCAGAAAAATTAGCCAGAGGCCAATCAGGATTACTGAAGTAAGGGATCAGTCGCGCTATCGTGTGTTGTACCTGCGTAGTGAGTTTTCGGCGGATCAGACTCTCCGATCAGAAAACATGTTATGTTCACTGTCAATAACTCTGAGAGAATACGAAATACGGATTATGTATAATACATTGAGCTAACTGATGTGAACTACTTATCAGCAGGTCTATGTTCCCGCTGTTGACATTCTGATTGGCTTAATCCCTCGCGAACAGAGGTGTGCGATCCAAGCGCCGATGTATATCAAAAATGCAAGACTCATTCTGAAGTGTAACTACTACCGTATTGCAGCCGTGTACGTATGGATAGATTATCGTGAGCCTACCTGCCGTCAAGTGAGTCGTAAAAACTTCGTCTATAGTCTAGTGTTACAGTTGCTATTCTACTGTGAACAGATAAACCATTCCTGGTTTTAAAACCTGACTTTTAAGTTTTGATCGCTTTTAATGTCTCTATATTTTTTTATTTTATGGAAGATAGGGGTTGTTAATAATTTATCCGAGACAGAACACGACTGACATTATTACCATCAGAAGAATGAATAAGATATAATGAACGTTCGGCCGGAGCTAACGATTTGGTTGCCAACTCGGTGGGGAAAAACACTTAAGCGGATAGTTTTCTATCGTCTTTCTAGTGTTAAACATGTACGGATTCCTTTTTAGAAGAGTACTTACCATACAAAAGGTGAGTGAACAACATACGCAAGCACGCTTAGATTGGAGAATGTGACGGCTTCTCTGGCGTTGCACACATCGAAGCAGTAATGCGGGATGACGAATCACGATTTAGCCTCATGTAGTTGGGTTGGAGAGTACGCGCCTGGAGAAACAAGGATGAGTGATTCGAGGATGGTATGAGCATACTTACAATGCAACATGATGGTGATTCGGTTCACATATGAACCATTACCTGGTTAACTGGAATTAGTGCGTTGGTCTACTTTGAGCACACTCTCAAAGGTTCAAGCCACCAGGACTTAAGGGAACATGGTAATCTCTAAAGATACATGGAAATTCTAGGGTAATTCATCGGACCATCGTTGCAACTCTGTACGGACATTCAAATCATTGCAATATCTGAGCAGTTTGTCTTGGACTGCTCGATCATTCGACCTCAATTCTCCAGAACAGTCTGGAGATTGCCTTGATCAGACGAGACCCAGTATTGTGGAACAGCAAGTGTCTGGTTGTATGCACCATCGTAATATTACAAAAACAGCTGATAATTGGTCTGTTTCCAATACGAAATTTGGCAGCAACTTATGGTTTGTCCATTCGGTCGGGTGGCATTACTGACTTCCTGCCTATCAGAATTTCATCTCGTCTACTCAAACCGCTTGAATCAACGCGCCTTCTGGTCTCCTTTGTATAACGTCAGGAGAGACGGCGGAGAGGAGCAGCTAACATTCGTCAGCAGTCGTGAAGGGTGCTTGGCTCTCTACTCACGCACTCCCTTCACGGTTTTGATCGGTGACTGATCCACAATAGTTGACACTTTCCCAGAATAAACGCACGGAACTCAGTCACTTGTGATTAACAGAATACTGCAGTGATAACTAACCAGACAATGATGGTCTGTTCGGTGGTGAAAAAAAATCCGGATACAGGGCGGTGAAATTCGAGTCTACCTTGAAAAAGATACCATGACTGTCTGGACGTCTGACAGACAATTAAAATAAACAAAGCTGAATTGGATTTCGTCCTAAACTCCCAAACAAACAGAAGCGGTCTAGCTACGCCCCACACATTGTGGTAGGTATTTGCGAATCTTGCAATCCCGAACCCTCTGGTTTGCGGTACCAGTAAACTGAAAACATTGTTTTGGCTATCACGTGCCTAGTCGAACACAGCTCAGCAACATACAAGACACGTGCACGGCACACCACGTATAAACTCGTGCGTGCAGACACACACCAAGGCAAGCGCGAATATCTGTCCGCCAAGCAGTGCAGACGGCCAAAACCTGGTTTTCGCCAGACAACTTGGGTGAACGAACAGCAGAGCAAATCCGACCGTGGACAGGACGGGTCGTTTGGGTGTGTGCGAAGAGGCTGTTACCGTAGCTTGTGACTGCCCGATTTGAAGCTAGTCTAGTCTATACACATACCCACACCCACACACGCACACACAGTTAGCACGCGCCTGCCAAGCCGATGGCGGGTGGTGACGGAGACATGCACGAGCAAGCGTCTTTACGGGGCCCAACCGCCGGCGCTATGGGGAAGGTAGACAGGCATGTCCAGTATGGAGGATGGTTGGGATAGGTGACGCTTGAAATACCAAACTGTGGCTGTGTGTGGAGGCTACAGAGATAGGAATTTAACAGGCAATACTAGGATGGACGCCTTAAGAACAAGGAGTGGCGAAAAGCAGAAGGCCAACGGAATCGCACTGTAGAAAAGGTAGTAGTGGGTCCTTGAGTGAAATCTCCTGCAATTTGAAAGTTTTCAGGTAACAAGATACATACCATATTTGTTACCGACTCTCCCACTGTTCGCACTGAAGTCCAACCAAGGTTCTTGGAGTCACAGATAGAGAGACAGACAGTCTTTCAACTGTCTCTTATACACATCTAGATGCATCTGAGCGGGGCTAGCCAACTAAACAACAGGTAATGTTAGTACGTTTCATCATAAAATCGATTTTTTGAACAAAAAGAACCGTCGAAGTAGTTGATGGTAGAATAAAGTGCGAGATCTACGTTTATTTACCTCTTTGCGACTCCGATGGGGATAGATCGGGTGCGACGATGTATTCGTCTGAGGAGACGGCAGTTGTCGAACGTCCACAACGACAGAAGCATTGTCTACCTCTGGCGTGTAATTGGAGAAATCCGGTCGCGAAGGCGCCGCATTCCGGTTCCAGTTTGACGCTAACTCCATCTGGTTGGTCTGGTCCACAATCGGAGCTGGTACGTTGGCTGAAGTGGCGGGCGGTTGCCTTTGTAGAGTGGAAAGTTTCTGGAGAAACAAAGGACACAATAGTGCAAACAATGAAAAATGGAAATGGAAGAGAGGGAGCGAGAGGAAACCCAACTATGCGCGATAGTGACGGGTAACAAACTGTAAATCTAACACGGTCAAATGCCACATAAGACTAGTCGCAACAATAGCAAGTCATCATGATTCTAGGGGATGACAATGCGAGTAAACTCATCTGCACGAATTTGCCCAATGAACGGTAATCACGACAGAACTCGCGTGTCAACTTGTATCATATGAGAAAAACAGCCTCAGATCGGCGTACACATCCGTGGTAAGCAGATGTGGAAAGCAGGTGGTGAAAGGAATACGCGGAGTAACAGAACATGTAGCATTGTGCAGGCCAGATCCAATACACGGGGTGTACACGGACGTGTGGATAAGGCTCAAGGGGAAATATACATGGACACCATACGTGCATACACGAGGATCAGAAGACAAAAACGAACGAGATACTAACACGCACACACCTATACATGTGGACACATCATCGCTTGGTTCGTTCCGAAACCCGGTAAGAGCGATAGTCTCGGAAGCTACTTGATTGTCACGAAGTATGTACCTAACTCTTCTGGCTGTTGGTTAACAGTGTCAATATAAATTGGTGACTATACTCACATCCTTAACGTTCATCGACTAGAAACTTATGATCTTTTTTAAGGGCTATTTTGCCCGAGGAAACCAGTAATGGAAATAATTCAAATTCTACGACAATGCTTCAAAGTGGGCTAGGGATGTAGACTCTGGCAAACAAGAATCAGTTTTTAGAAAGCGTGAAAGCATTCCTTCCGGAGAAGGAACCTAGTCGATATGTGCACGACATGATGTGAGCATCAACAATGTGAGAATCAGTGAAATAGATGCATGCACATGAAGAAGGTCTCATCAGAACCGTACTTAAAGTACTGAATACCTTCTAAAACGGAATACGCTATCGAGTGACTCTCGCTTACAATCTGCTATAGCGGTCACTCGATCATTTTGTAAAATTGCTAATGGACAAAACCTCGCTGACCGAACATAAACCAGTGGATAGGCTATTGATTTCATTCAATACTCAACTAATTCGCAACCGGCGTTTCACGACATTGTGGACTCAGTAACCGGGCTGTCCCAATGAGTTCCCCTACGTTAGCCTGTTCGATCATTCGTTTACATTTTGTGGACACTATCTGCACCTATGCAAAAAGGGAATAGATACGGGTAGCAGCAATCGGACAACACAGACCAGATGCTTACAGCTGACAACTCTTGATCTGGCTTTTTACGGACGTACATCGGCTTATTCGTGTCCGCCATCATTTTTTTTAACTCTCCCGGTGGACGCGGCGAGCGCGTTGTTGAGTGATAAACGATGACCGGACTAATGGCTGATACCCCTTACAGATGGTGCGAGTAGTGTTCACTAAAGCGTCACTAACAACACACACAAGCACAAGTGAGGTAATTCTGAGTAGCGGCAGTGTAGTTCAGGTGAAATTTTCACACAATGCACACGTCTGATCCGAGAGGACTGAGAGTGAGGCAAGACTAGTGGTTTTGATGGTACCCCACCTTGCAACGGTAATGTCGTTGGTAAGTAGTAGGGAGTACGGTTGATATAAACTGAGCAACTCTTACAGTTGAGGACAGATCTGGCGTTCCCAATGACTTTTAGGCTGATCCATTTAGGGAAGAAACCCCAAGCCGGAGTTTTGATCTTGCTGGAGCTCGCCTGTGATGCACATCCATGCCACGACCGGGATCTTAATCCCGACCACGTTTCCATGAAACAACTGCGTTGACCATCGCACCGTGGACCTCACATTGGGCACGGCTGAATTAGTATATGTAAAGGCTCAGGCACATTTCCTCGTAATAACGAAACGTGTCATGACAATCACTGCTATGTTGGGAGTCGGTTGTCCGCACTTGACTTCTCTTAGTTTCAAGTGCGCTGAACAGGTCAGCTCAATATGTGATGCACTAGTAGTCTGGCAAGTGACCGTGCGGACCCAACATTCGTTTCTCTTTAAATTATCAACCGATTCCTTTAAAAAAAGCGGACGATACCGTCATGGTCGTCGTACCAGTACAAAGGGACTGACAAAGTAATCAGTCCACTGAATCATTTAATCGTTCTCGGCAAGGATTTCCTTCAAATCCATGCAAACACACTGGATTCATATCGAAATGTTAAACTGCCAAATGATGGTGTGCAGCATTAATCGATCCAGGTTAATACAACATACCTTTGTTTTGCGTCCCAATACCTTTCCTATTTCAAGTCATCTGGTACCGTGCAGTCTGCTTCCTATAAAAAATTATGTTGACACACCAACTGACCTCGCCCAGAATGCGCAGACAATAAACAGAAGTGAGACACATGTTGACTGAGAATCGGTACGTTAAGTTCAGTTGAGGCAGGTCAGGACTTGTGGTATCTCGACTGAACAGCTCATGTGATGTGTCCTACCGTGGTTTTCAACTGTCCTGACACAGCACGGGCGCTGATGAAACCAGTCTGACGAAAATTCTGTCTAACCTTATAAGGTGACCTGGTTAATGCGTGCCACTCCGTAGATAAACAAACGCTCTTTTCACACATCTGTGACACGGCTGTGTTGGCCAAAATGTGGACGTTTGTTCTGTTCATCACCCAGTGTGTTCCGGCTACTGTGGCCCAGTGCGTTTGCTGACACGACTGAGTTAGCCGGTTTATGTAAGCCTTCGCAATGCTTTCGTTCTAATTCCGCGTCCCAATGGGCCAGTGTAAACAATTTGGGTTGGAAGATTCTGGAGACCCTAGTACAGTAATAATAGGGAAGCCCCTTGGTCATCTTAAGTTGACATCTAGTCACACAAAAATGAGACTGAAGTACACAGAAGTGAAGTCGAGACATACCGAAATGAAAAGGGCACAGTGGCTCCATCCCGAATTAACCAGTCACAGTGACCGAAACCAAAGTATGCCTGGGCAAATACGTTACAATAAGCTATTTTTGTTACACTATTTGCGATGCTACTCACGTCCCCATATCCATCGTAAAATCAAAGGAAAAAGACTGGGAGGTGTGGGAATGGAAGCCTGTGTAGTTCAGTCGATCGATACCGATTAGCCAGATGATGATGGGTGTGAAATGAGGTCTCTGTCTTTAACAGACAAAAAACAGACTCCATCAGTAGGATATGCCTAGAAAGAAAGGTATTGAAAACATGAGATAAGTAGAAATTCACTGTAGAGGTGTGTAATGCTATCGGTGTACTATGTACTAGGTAGTACTATCTACATAGGATTATGAAAACTATAGTTGAGGCGGACTGTGTCCATACACACCAACGGCGTGAAAATAAGCTATAATTCAATTACATGCAAACTCCCCCGTCACGAGCGATTACCATAGAACTCGTGGCCGAGCGGATAAGAGCGTTGACCCGTGACGCGAAGAGTAGTCGGTTCGGTTTCCCATTCGGAATATCTCTACCTATCGAGTCCAAGCAAGGCCGAAACCGGCCGTAGAATGTCGGTTTGAGGGTTAGCATCTAGAAACATCACAAACACCATTTCGAGCCCTTGCGGCCGTAGCCAGTGCGAACTCGCAGTCCAAAGTGAACTGTATTCATCCACATTAACGGGGTGAAAAAACCTCACAACTCAACTACAGTCGAGTTTGGATTGAGAAGCCAAGTTGCCTCCGGCATACAACACCAGCAAAGATTACCACTGATAAGTCAAAGTCTTATGTACGTATTACACGAAACGCTCACAAATGGCACTGTTAGGTGCAGATTTCAATATCTTGTTTGATATATAAGTGACCTAACCATCCAGTGTGGTAGTGTTCTACAGCGGAAATTTTTCGACAGTCGACCTAGGTTGGATATGCGGTTCCGAATACTGATACCATCGGATTTCGGAAGTCCGGTGAGAGCCGGAAAAACTGCCGCGAGCCCATCATCACCATATAAGATAACATCGCAGCAGTGGTTCCCTTTAATGCTTCACAATCAGGCAATCAATGGGAGGAAGGAACAAATCTTCATGAAAGGTAAACGAGACATAAAGGATATCTAAGTTTGCGCGAGGTTTCTGATTGGCGAATGAACAACGCGCTTTTGTCACTGTATCCAAACAACCACTTCACAGTCACATCGTTGCCTATTCCTTGGTGAAACCCGATACGAGCGATCTAACGCAGACATCATAGGTTACTTTTTGAAAAACGGTTCATAACCCCAAATGGACGTCACTCTGTGGCCAGGTGTCCTAGATTGTCGAAGAGTGCCATAGCTGAGAAGATGAGAAACTTCCATTTAATTTCCAATATCTCCGTGGCCGCTGATGCAGCCTCCTACGTATACGAAACGAGCACACAACCTTCATAACTTCATTATCTAACAATGAGCCTAGGTATCCAGAAGCATATTGCACACTGAGACCACAAAGCTTATCTCGAAATGTTAAGCAGAGTATAACATAGTCTGTGCTACTTGAATGCTATCAGCGTAATCCGGGTCCATCGGCCCTACACTACCGTGTCACACAGGGTCATCCATCATTTCATACATAAGAAAATTGGACAGAAAACAATGACCAAAGAGAGCTTTGCTGTGCACGGCTTTCGCTACTAAACTTGTTAAACGGTACATCGTAGATCCTCACCCGAAGTAAAATGTGAGAATACAGTTCCAGTGGTATGCACATATAACCGTTCGACAGATTCATATGCTTAAACGACTCTAAAGTGTGGACAGATTCACTGAGCTGAATGCACCATCGCAGTTGATCAAAGCGAGGATAGCTGCCTACATAATGTTGGTCCAGAATTTGTCGAAGCGTGAAAATTCAATATACGCACCTTATCTCAGACGAAGTACTGTTTCTCCTTCTCTAGTGTCCGCCTATCGGGTTGCAGTGAGTCAACGGTGTATAATGGACGCCAGAAACAACTATGATCACGGTCAAAGTAACACCTCTGGATTCACCATTTCGAGGTTCGTTCTCACTGATCCGTCCATACTACGATATTTCCTGTTATTCGACAGCCAAAGACAATCTGCAGGTGTAATTCGGAACCTGAACGAACGTTTTTGATGCTTAAACGACAGGAAACGTTGTGGTTGAAACAACATCCACGCGCGAGCAATAACATCAAATCAAGCCGGTTTCTGAACAATCGGTTGCAAATGAACTTATGACCATACCTATACATTATATGACAACGGTTTGGGGGGGGGAGTGTATAAGCTTAAAGCAATTCACGTTCAGTTCCATGTTACAAGTCGAAATTGTGTACATTGAATCAGCGACTTTAGAAGGCCAGATGCAGATGGGACAGTAAGCAAAAGCAAACATCAGTAAACACAATAAACCGTTCGGATGTCACACTTGAGTCAACATCTACAACAGAGAACAACTGAAAAAAGTGAAAGCTGCACCATGCAAAACATACTTCGTTCAGTTTTTGATTCTCACTCATCAGGGCTGCAATATGCGTTGCATAACAGGTTTGCATAGTGATGAATTGTTCAAACAAGCGTTGACGCGCGTCCGAGATATCACATTTTGACTCGACCGCGGCCGTGTACTCGTTTATATGACGCACTAAGTCTGCCCATATTGCCTCCAGTGCCAACACAGCTGTCGGCAGACTATTTTTGGTCGGGCTGGTTACTAAGACTGGAGTATTACTCATATGCGTTCGTGACTGCTTCAGTTGTTGCTGCTCAAAGCTTTCCGTGTCACCCATTGTTTGAAGATCTCTGGCGTTTGGCAGATCCAGTAGACCCGAGTTGGGCCCATTCAAATTGGCTGTAGAGACATAAATAGAAAAGTATGAATTTATGGAGGTCGAAAATACGATGTCTTGATATCAAAACTTTTGACAGTAACGCTAGACTTCGACTTGAGAAGCTTGCAAAGGTTTCATATAGACAGAGAGAGACAACTATATCGCTAAACTCTGTTCTTGTTGAGTATAAAACCGGAGCTGTTCGCATGATGAAAATCACGCAACAACGCGACTGCCAAACAAAACTTGCATTGTGAACAAAGAAAAAATTAACGTATATCTGAGATTATCACGTTCAACCATTCGGAATCTACCAAGTCAAGAATGTATTGAGAAACTACAATTTGTTTCGTACATGGATGACTGGAAGAGTTGTTTCACACACAGACCGGCGCCACTGTCTTTATCGCAAAACGATTTGTTTAAAGTTGTTATCGGTCTGATTGAAACCTTTGGTATGCACAGGAACAGTTCTGAAAGTGCGTCACAATAGGACGGATCCAGACGAGAATGTTCATCACAACCAAGTCGCTGAGGCACCTTACTGTGTGGAAACGGACAATAAAGATGCGGATAGAGAACGCATAATATTCGAAGCCACCTTTCGGTGGTTTGCAGAACTTCGGTGGACAGGACGTTTATTAACCACTACACCATCTTGCAAGTAGAACATCGCTTGTAACAAGTAAATCCTCTGCAATGGCTTCACGAGACGTAAAATATTGGATTGCACAAACAGAAGACTGGACACTGTTAGACTGTTCAAAATAAGACAGCAATCACCATCTGACAGCGGTAACCACTAGGGTCACTAGTAGTCGGTACGTTCAAGAGCAGATTGGAACACCAAAAATTGCAAACACACGCGTTTCTACCGTCGATATGTGGATGACATTTTTGCTGAGGTAAACAGAGAGTTGAATATTCCGTCTCTAGTACGTTAGCTCAACAGTGTCAACATTGCGATCAGTTGTGCATCAGAAATAAGAACGAATAACGATTTCCGTTTTCCTGATGTTGATTTGACGACTTGTGTTCATGGTAAGCCGTAATCAGAAGTATACTTTATGCCAACATGGACGAACCAGTAGGTATATTTTCACAATTTCGTACCATTCCAACAGAATAGAAATTTAGTACATGGATTATTCAGTCGAGTCGAAAGGAGTTGTGCTTGGAAGGTTCAGTACTTAACATCCTCAGCGTCCTTACAGAGATACCACAAGAGAATAACTACATTCATCGGTTCATCGGGAAAACCTAGTGTGCAGAATAAACGAGCCTGTCATATCGATAACAGCAAAATTTATCATTATAAACCGGTAGACTTATAAATACGCTGAATGGAACGTTTTCTATTATCAAATTTCGATCCAGTTTCATGTCTTCGTCCGCCTTCCCACTCTAGCCGAAAGACAAAGTTGCAGTCCACGCTTAAAATGGGCTTATTTACTACCGTCTTTGTACGGCACAGTATAGACAGAGTTACCAAAACTCATAAATGGACCGATCAAATCGATAAACAGCTCCATAATCGCTCTTATCAACATGTTGACCTTATGTGACCGTTCCGTGTCACCTACCATGACCCTAGAAACCAACTGAAATAGATGTAATAGCGTCACCTAGTGAAGTGATTGTAATCCGGTGCTTTATTTGTTTTCTCAACCAAAAAAAAAATCCGTTATAGTCTCGAACGAGGGCAACAACATTGATGACAACCCAAATGGCAGATAGTATTTCTGAACTACAGAGAGACGACAGTTGAGTCAACTCCAACCCGTCACCAATAGACCCGATAACAACCGGTCAAATATGTGTCCAGCTGACTGTAAACAATCTAGTTATGATGGGTAAAATAAACACCAACTATTTTTTATGGTTTGTGAATAAACAGAGAAGTGAATAGAATACCGCAAAAAACATGGTTATCAAACTGTTTTCTGGACAAGGGTATTCAAGTTGGCCTGAGTTCAAATTAGCGTTCGATAGGTTTCAACATATGTCAACAGTTGAACAGGCTTACTGAAATGTCGACTCCAAAGACCCGGACAAATTCGACTGGCCGCACCCTGAGCTGCTTTGGCAGCGGCCAATGCCCGGTCTTGGCGTTGCATGCACTCCCGATAGGACTGCGACGGAGAATCGGATTTTTTGTAACGCCGAGATGATTTTGACATGGTTGTGTGTTTTTCATGTTCCGGTGGCTTCCGGAACCGTGTGGACGGTGGTCTCGAGGACATGACAGCTGCCTCAGAGTAGGATGAACCTCTCATCGGTCGCTTGAGATAATCAGCTGGATTGAATGGTACAGTCCAACTGCGACATCGACGTCGCTTGGCCTTCGAGAGCTGACGATTATACATTCTCACAGCCGAGTCCGAATGAGCTGATTCACTATGCTGGGAATGAGTACGCATACGAGTTCGGTGATTCAATGACAGTGATCGCGGTTTCAATGAAGATATTGATTTTTGTCTATGGAGACGTAAGGCCTTGGGATCGTCGTCCACACGGAGTGAATGATTTGAAGAGGGCGTCGACGATCGTCGGCTAGTGTCGTGGGTTGGAGAAAAGAGGTTCAACCCATTACACTGTCGCTTGACAGCCCGATCGTAACTGCAGCTGCTGCTGCTCGTGCTACTCATGCTGATACTTCTAGTTCGACTGCTACTCGAACCGGAACTATACTCACTGTCGGAACGTGATCGAGAACCACTGCTCAGATTTCTGGTTCGGTGAAGTGTCCGCTTGCCGCGTGATTGGGAACAGTATCGGTATCTACGCGGAATGCTCCCAGATTTGGACTTAAGTGGAGGCATCAGACAAACGTTGGGTATGAAATCCCGATCATAACGATCGGCTGCTGCTTGTGACACGACGCGATGAGAGTGAAGCAGTAGCGGAGGCCCCGTGTGCAGTCTTTTCGGTAATACATTAGCATCACTGGATAGGAGACGGGGGTAATAGTGGATCGGATTAAGCAATAACAACTGACTCAAACAAATGGCCGCATTTACATCAACTATTGGTTTAGTATCACCGGTATACAAAGCCGGAAGAACGGGTATTGTTTTGGTAAAGCGATTACAACTTGATAAGTAACATGCATAGGTTTGATCAAACTAATTCGTGACGATCACAGAGACCCAGTCTTCAAACAATTTAATCTGGCGGTTAGTTGGAAAATATGCTAGCTGTCATCGAGTGAAGGAAACGATGAGTTCACGGATTTCAGAATAGCAAATTACTGGCTACGAATTCCTTCGAAAAGATGTACATCGCGGTTCTAACAGAGTACAATTCGAAGGGCTTACACACAACATTTACAATTCATCACATCTGACAAAAAAATGGCAAACAGACAAAAAGATACAACAAAGGTCCTCGACTGTTGGACCGTTTGCGAAAGCAGAAAGGTGCGACCCAAGTCTATAAAGAGCCCGCATGATGGCAATGTGATTAGTAACATAACCGGAAATTGGAATGAAAAAGAAGAGAGTAGACCACGTAATTCGTGCCATCCAATAGCCTTATTCAAATGAATTGAAGGTATCCCACGTTTTTAGTCAATCAAAAGTCTCAATTCAAAGCAAATTCATATCAGTTGATTAACTGATATATTATTGTTAGTATATGTTTAGGTTTATATCTGTTTAATGAAGCTCGTACTCAGAGTTACGGGTTCTCTTGTATAGCTGTAACAGAAATGAAACTGCTTTCATATGTCCCACATCCGGAAACTTAAAATGTCACATCTTTGAGTAGTACCGGGTAACAAAATTTACTCACCGCTACTAAGTCAGCCAAAGTATACAAATGGGTAGTCACCAGCCATGTAGCCGTTCATCATTTTTTTTTAGAGATGTCAGTTCTAGATGCACTTTCTCTAAGGTTTCATCAATATTTCATGAAACAACTTGTCTGTCACATACCGTAGTATTGTGTACGTGTTTGTGAAAGATGTATACATATTTGACAACCACTTTTTCACGTAGCACAAATCAATAAAAAAAATCCATTCGAGAATCCTCAATATTGTTGAAGAGACGTAAGCGAGTGTGGGGAACCCTGTACTTGTCTACTTGTATCAACTAAGGCTGAAGAAATGAGTGCACCTTGCCTGTGTTTGATTCAATTTGTTCTATGGTGCAGAAGGGGTGCCTGTCAAAAATGAGAATATCAGCGGGTCAATGTTGAACATCGGTTTATCCGCCATTAAGCTCATATCAAGTGAGACGATGGCAATAGACAGCGCTCACCGTCGAAGAATTCAGATACGCGACCAACTGATCAATAAAACGGCTTCTATTCGAAAAAAGTTGACTGGAAAGTATGTGGGAATGCAACAGCTGAGGGAAGTGGATAGATGTCACTTGTCCTATCTTTGGCTAACGCTATCCAACATGACAGTGTGATGCAGCCAATACGGTGTTCGATCGCCACTACCGCTCCCGACTAGCCAAATTCTCCATTGATAATATTTTTTTCTGGAATCTTCCTCGTGACTGGTGTAGTGAGCAGCAGCCCGAGTAACATTACCACCCAATGAAGCGAAGGGTTGTTCGTGTATGCGGGTACGTAGCATGGGAAAAGGTTTGCGTACAATACACTATAAACTTATGGCTGCTGAAAAGAATTAAAACAAGGTTTCAACGATAAAATGTAGATTTCTAATGTAGTAAATAGAGAACCACATAAGGAATCGTAGAAACAAAGCGCGCATGCCTTCCAAACATATTAGTCGAGAAGCCATATAATTTCAGCTTACTAGAGTAAAATTTGTCCGGTTAAATTTTCATCACGAAATTGCCATGCAACGAAATCATGATGAATCGATATATTCAAGTGGAACAAACATCATACACTCTGACTCATTCATGAATTGGTGCGAGAAAGTAGCCCATACGTCTCATCACATTTATGGGCAATCAACTGTGGACCTTCGACAGGAAGCACTGAAGCATACTCAAAGTTTCTCAGAGGTAGATCACAATTCCTTGGTTCGCAACATGTTTATAGGCGAATGGACATGTCTACACCAATGAAGATGGGATAATGCTATGGGGAAGATGACCGGATCTAGAGAAGTGTGAACTGACAGGTGTGCGTGAGAGGGAGAGAACCGGCAAGCGGTAAGAAAAGCAGAAAAAGTGAAAAAGAGAGAAAACCCTTCGTTCCGTGCCTTGGTGTGGTCACTCGAAACGTAATCAGAGTTTGTCACCTCAGTTTCCAATCCATGTGACGTGTGCCTAATACCGATGTTGAAACAGCTGATTGTGACTATTGATGTGCATGATTGACCTAGGGGCACCGGGTGTGTCTCACGTGATGAACCGTTTTACAACTCAATAACGAACGGTCGTGCCGACAAGCAAAAAGGCCGTGATCCACTAATGCACTAAGTATAGCTAGCTACACCTATGCGGTCACAACACTGTGAACGAAGTGGCAGCCTGCAGGGGAGAAGTGGGCAACTCCAATGAAAGCCGCTGTTTGTAGCGGCAGCTGTCAACCACGTTCAGGTTAAGATTTACCTCTTAGTGGGTAATCTAATGCAACATGTGTGAACAGATCATCTGTTACATTGAGTCACACGCAGGACCATAGTTTGTTGAAACCAGTCACGTCTTGCTTACCCCACTCGAACAGTCGGTTATTGTGCGGAGTACACATTTATGGACCTATCGATCCATATTGTTCTGAAAAGATATGAGGAGGCCAAACACGGTGTGGCATCGCTAACATCAAAAGCTGCTGTTTCTGATAATTACTCATCACTGGAACTCCGTGAATCTGACGTTCATTCAGATCTCATGAATCCACTGAACCGACCACAGAAAGTACTGGAGTTGCATAGAGTGGGGCTCACTGAAACCAATGGCTCTAAGCTCCTGTCGCTCCCTCCAATGGCAACTTTATTTCCGCACATCTTCAGAACAGAAGAAGGCCTTCGCCACCGAAACTTACAGACTGTGGGGAAATACCAAATGACCAAATGCCTCGTTCTAATGCAGGAGGTAAGGTTAACGGACAGTGCAAGGGTCAATGTTTTGATCTGAACAGCTGCAGATTTCTCAAGTCGTTCAACAACTACAACAACTCGCATATGTAAACCGACTTTCAACAATCGGTTGAACAAAATACCGGAATGGACCGACTAACAAAATTACGGATGTTATTCTTATGCAATTAATAAAGGTTTACTAATGAA
>LOND01028621.1:29105-44982 GCA_014220965.1 Paragonimus kellicotti | reverse complement strand
GTAAACCCGAATAAATTCAGATTGGACTACGAAAAGAACAGGCAAACCATTCATCATACAATACACCAACAAAGCTGAAGATAAGAATGGGTAGAAGACCGCAGACACCCAGGTTTCTGAAAGGAGAAGCGGATTAGTAGCCAAACGACCATATTCTTGGTCGATGCAATCAGTAACAGAGATGCTGACAGATATACTGTCATGACCTACCTCAGCCTATCGTACTCGTCGTCTCTTCGCCGACGGTGCACTATGAGTACGCTGGTGACCTACTAATCCGAGGCGGCCAGCGCATTCACGGCCGCACACATCGCAACGCCATATAGTCATGTCACCACGACCTATGGCACCGATGGTTCCTTTGCGTACCGCGCGCTTCCGTTCTCGGCCGCGTAATAACTGCTCGTTGAACTCGCGGACGTTCGTCCGAATCGTATTCCTCCAGACCGTCCGGTTCAACGCTAAGTCTTCCCAACATCTGAAATCAATTTTACAACGTGAAAGACTCACCTGCACAGCATCCTGGTATCTCCGCTTTTGACCACCAGGATTTCGCTTACCTGATTTCAGTTGTCCATACAGAAGCTGCTTCGGAATACGGTCATCGCCCATCCGACGGACGTGACCCAGCCAACGAAGCTGATTCAGCATCAACATGGCTTCCATCCCGTTCATGTCCGCTCGCCGCAATACCTCAGTGTTCGGAATCATGTCCGACCACCGAATACCCAAGATGCGTCTTAGACATTGCAAATGAAAGCGGCTAAGATAGCGCACGTTCCGCTGATACAACGTCCATGTTTCACTGCCGTACAGCAGTATAGACAGCACCATTGAGCGGTAGACAAAGAGCTTAGTGCTCGGCTTCAGGCTGTGGTTTTTCCAAACACGTCTTTCAAGACGTCCGAACGCAACACTAGCCTTTGCCACACGAGCTCTCAACTCGCGGTCCACGGACAGATCGGTGGACAAATTGCTACCCAAGTAGCAAAAATCAGCGCAGCGACCGAAAGTCGAAGTCAGCACAGCCCACCGGATCAAAACAACACACAAGCCTGACCACCACGCCAAGGTAGCAGAAAAGGTCAGGTTAACTACACGGACATTCACACACACTCGGACGTTTTCCGAAGGACTAGCCTTGAACAAGCTTCATCGAACGATTGAGAACAAATGAAACTGCACCATTGGATTCTCACGAACCACTTAAACGAAGTAGGCAGAGACGATAATATCGTCTCATATAATTTCATTAATCTTAAACATATTCGCGTCTCTAAAAGCTTATGACAGTCTGCCTCTTACTGCAATCAATTCCAAATCAATCAGGCACACTTCTCATCTAACAGCTGGTTTCATTTGCATGACAATTGCAAAACGAAGTCACAGGATAACTCATGCTTTCAAGGCACCTCATTCAAAGGAAATATTCAAATGTGGAAATAGATTTTTGACAGTGACAGTCATTAGCAATAAATGAATGATAATCAGAATAGTTTACTCACACAGTGGCTAGCCTTCAGCCACACTAAAAGTTCACAGCATAGTGCACACATGTAGCCAAAGCTTCTACTCAGCGTGACCTCAAATAAAGCGACACAACGCGCGTCACACGTTAAGGACACACAATGGCTGGAAAGAGAATTGGCGCGTTAACGACCCATGCCATCGTCTGACCTTGGATTCAATAAAAGGAGTACACGAAATAGCGATTCTTGGGTTACGGCTGTATTTGGTGCATGGCTAGCGTGCGGGACACGCTGCAAATGTCTGGTTTAGTCGATACGTATATAAATCACAAGTAAGCGTTGGACCTGCGTGTCACAGAGTCAATTATGCACAGGCGCTGCCAAACCGCTTCGCATGTTCGCTCTCTCGCTCGCTCCGTCGGTCAGCCGGTTGATCGATCGATCGGGTAGGTGGACCGATCGACTGTCGGTCACGTGACGGCGATCAGTCATTACCGCCGCTCGGATTAGCGCCTTGCCGAAAGCAAGTAGTGGGGTGCAATCAGGATATGTTGAAGCCTAACGTGTCAATTAGGCTGTGCCAATAAGACATATATACCACGAGTTGAATTTTTGTGCGGATTCAAAAAATGACAACCATGTCCCGGTGGTGGACACACGAACGTTCACGTGGAGGTATTCTCGGCTTACGGAAAATCAGTAATAAAACTAATTGATACGTGAAGTTAAGTGTAGACAAACCGGACAAAGTATGCTGCGGACGGACGTATCCGAACCAGAACAGGCTATCTGCGCTACTCGCGACCAAGAATGGTTAGTGAACAATCCGCACACAATAAAAGAGAAGTGTAGGAAAAATGAAGCAATTACTGAGGAGATTGGGGAGCGTACAAAATAATAATCGTCTACAACTCACCGAGATACCATAGGTCTTGGTGGTGGTGGGACTTTAATGCGTCCGTCATTTAGAGACCACAACCGACGGAGAGTTAGTTGAGGCAACATGACGTTGTGTATTGAAGTTGAATTAGGTTGACTGGTGGCCAACAGTGAGACTGTCGACGGTTCGGATTGTTGTGTGAGTCGACGATCCGGAGACCGGCGGAATGGATTCTCTGGAGATTTGCACCTTTGGTGAAATGAACGACGACTTTCGTGAGCACACGCCCATGTCGAGCACTGGGGGCGAGATTTCGGCAAGTGCGGCCGGCGGAGGAATCGGTGCGACTGATGCACACAGACCGACAGTTCGCAGTACGGTACTCAATGAAGCTGGCAATCGGATTGGCTGTGCAAATTTGAGAATAACCTAATGACTGAACAACAGGTATATTGCCGGCACGCGACGTTGACGCGCGAGTAAACGAGTAACGAGGCGGAACGGTTATGGGGCGAAGTGATCGGCGAGAGCGTGACATGAGCCGTACTTTTGGGTGCTTGTGGTACCCGTCAGTGTCCCATTTGTTCGAAGAAGCGTTTACGCGCATGTGAATGTGTGTATCGAAAACAGTACAAATAATGATCGTGACTCTACCGATGTCAGCAATCAACAATTAGTGTAGCTCACCCTGCAGTGCTGAATACTGTTTCAGCTAGTGATTGAATTCTCATCTACGTAAATATTTATATTTGTTCATGTGATTCCGAATTTCTCGCAAACTTCTCGTCTGTTTTGATTGTCCATCTTCCAGCCGATTTTCACCCTTATCACCAGATTACAAGTCACTTTCTTTCGAACCACCTTCCGGTGGCCTCGTATGAAAAACCACACCAACTATTGGATCAAATACTAGACAACAGACACTCACCACGGTGGGCACCGACAACTGTTGTTTCCGCTCACTTCAGTGTGGGCTTACCATATTACTGCTCAAACGTAGTCACTTTCTTTGAATCAGGTTACTCACCAACCTTTCTGCTGTTCGACGGATAATCGGTCGACTTGGTTGACAGGTCAACCCTTCCAGCGGAAAAACAGTTGACGCTTATGAAAGGGAGGGCGACAGAAATATGTGCGAAAATAAATTGTGGGACAATGTCTATTTGTATACACCTGCTCATAAGTATGGATCGCGGACCGATGCATTTAGCTGCACCTCCATCCATCTTCCCTCCTCGACCTCTGAAGTGGTGTAGTTTCACATTGACGAATATCTTGTATAAGACATTTTACTCATTGCCCACCGAAACCCACAGGATACCGGCATGTTCCGACGGGCAGTGAGCTACATGGGTATGTGCCAGCATAAAAGCTCCAAACGGTTTGTCCAAGAACAGCACAGTCTTCAAAGTAGATTATACTTCACAAACCAGCTCAGCCGCTGACCACCAGACCACTGTAACAATTGAGATCCAATTAGTAGGTGTGAGTTTCCCGAACTCTTAGACGGCGATTGGCAGAGTCGACCGTGCCACAGTGATCGTCTTGCTTCTGAAGTTATACATTTTTTTATGATGGTTTGGATTGATTATAAGATCGTCTGAAGGACAAGTACTTCAGATAGAGTGTCAGCAGAGTTTACTCAAGGGGACACCTATGCACCACCCGCGGTCTCACGGCTTTATTCGGGTTCCGTCACTATTTGCCGTCCTCATCAATGGACCTTAAAAAGTCGGGCATTGTTTGCTGCATCTGTATGCGAACGAACCCGAAAATGATGTACAATCTCTTCCATTGGGACGCGTTTTTGTCACAAGATAGCCTGAACTCACTCTCTGAATGGGAACAGACTGACAATCTTCTGATCAACCCGGTCAGGTGTATGCTTCCGCAATTGTATCACAAGACCTGACACCCCTGCTGTATGAGAGGCATGCTTGTACCTCCAAGCGGGACATGATGAGATATCGGGAGAATAAATTCGCATGACAAGAACCCATTGATTTTGGCCAGAATCAATGAAATTTATGTTCAGATAAGTAAAAGTGAAGTTGAGAGCGCAATGGACAAAATGTCCGCCGCGAGACTGAACTTACCGGATCCTCGCGTTCGGCCCCGCAACAATACCACCCCGCCACTTGACCACGAATGACCGTCCGCTTAACGTCAATCCTAACGGCTCTTAATACATATATATCTTATTAGTCGGCCTATCGTGCCGTAGGTCCTCCGCACGTATCCCCATTGTCGAGTACATTAAACACTCACCAAACATTTCTCATCTTGTCACAAGTAACGTACTCTGTATTCGTACTACGGACTGCTGTTTGAACTCTTCCCTTTTGTTTATTTTTTCACTGCCACATTGAACTGCTTACGCCACCGCATTATTGGCTGAGGCTGAAAACTATCCGCAGGGAGCGAATGCTCACTTAGGTAGACCGTTAATATGTGAGGTTGTAACATAGTCATAATGGCAATGGACGGAATTTTATAGAAGGCCTAAAATATGCCCATTTTGTTGTAGGAAACGATTTTGTTTTAATGTGTTAAAAATGTTTTGAGGACGTTAGGGAATCGCGATATTTTGATAACGAAATATGTTGACGAGATAGCTGATATGATTTGGTTGATAAAAGGATTTTAGCAACGATTAAATGATGAACGTGCGTAGTATGAGTTGTGAATCATTTTTCTTCAACTTGTGCATTCAATAATCCATGAAATAGTTGCTGACAGCTGACTTAAATGTGAGGTTGTATAATCATCACCACTTGGAAAATGGGAACAACAGATATTAACAACATCGTGGGCCAGTAGATACAACTGCAAGGGGCGATTTCCAGATATGAAGTGAGCCTTAGTCTGTGTAATCGAGCATGAGCAGATTTGAAGATATGGTATTAATTAATTTGGTAAACTGACGGAGTTGGATGAACTCCCTAGTACGCGGAACCACGTATGCTTTACAGAGAGACCTATGGTTGGACGCACTGACGTCTATGCTCGACAGTCAGCCTACGTGCACCCTACTGTCTCGACGAAACATGCTGCTTTTAGGCAAATTGTATTCTGCAAGCCACCGTCGATGGATTGGGAAACGGCCTAGAACAAATGTGGTTTCCGGTAATAATAACTTACTGTATGGATAGAAGTCTTTTGAAGACGGAAAGCATGTGAATGCATGGTAACCACATGGACCTGTAGAAACCGCAATCGCACGTGCCATCACTGATGTTCACCATGTACTTTTTACCCTCATGGCTCACTCGTAGCTAACAATTGATATTACATAAGATGCAATTACCTTGAACTCGTCTAGTCGTTTACAGTGCAGTAGGGGAAGGCGCCCACTGAGATGCTTCAGCACAAGTTGACTGGCGAACGTTGTTAGGCGAGACAGTATATTTTTCACGTACACGTCCACGCTAACCACCTCACGGCGATCACAACCGTAGGTGCACTGCATTTCAAACTCTCGCATTAGCCACTCGCTGTGGGACCAAACTTTACTAATGGCAGTGGCTAAGTGATCCCGTGGGTGAGTGCGCTTCTTGAGTCGCCCATTTGCATTCTCCAGACGATTGTTTGTTCGGTTCCCGAAGTGAACAACGTTCGATTGTGCGTGGATGGCCCACTTTGGCTTTATATAAAGCCAATTGCACATAAGGTCTGTGCGTCCGAGCAATGCAACATCTCGGTTGAACCTTAACCATAAATGAACAAACGTGTTCACTCACTCTTCTAAGCTATCGCTAGTAGCCATCCGATGAAACAAATATCGGCTTCTGAATGAATTCGTCTACATGGTCATTATAAGGTAAATTACACCAACTTACGTGTTTCCTCACGGCATCTCGAACATGGAAATAACATAACATTATGTCGCACCCAAAGACGACTCGTGCTGCTCGCATTTGGGCCGCCATTTTGTCCATGACGAACGTTCTGACAGGTATGTGGCTCCCCATCAACTCACGGAATGTTTCGAACAAACGACGCAGGAAGCGTATTTTTCACTCTGAACATAAGCGTACATTACGGGTCGCCCATGACCCATCCCGTCCGTGATCAGAAACTGATACAGCTTCAGGCTACAACCTACAACGCGAACTGACATAGGACCTACTTGTGTCGGTTGGTTCCGTGCGTGGCATCAACGTTTACATCAGGAAAACGTCTGAATAACTGCACTTGCTGCTTCCGTGCGAAGCATATGTGCGTGTATTTATTACTGTCGTCTTTGATGACACGCAGTACGCCGCTTTCCTCTATATGAGTAAGAATTTGAGGCAGATTTTCTACGACATCAATGTACACAACACACACTCACTTATTGCCGGAGGCTTCAACCTATGACGGATGTTGCAGATATCCATGGTCGTTAGATACTTGCTGTAGACATCCGCAGCATACTGCAGTTGGAGTATTGTACTGGAATAAATGCCTGGAATCGCTCACTTCACTTGCAGTGAGCCGACGATTTGTTGGGTGCGCATCGTACAGGAAAGCAGTTAGGTCGTGGTTGTGCTCCAATGTAAAAGAGCTAACAACCAACATGGTTTTTCTCCTCACGACGTTGAAGCGTGATTGGCAGCATGTATCACGAGAACTATGCAATGAAAAATATGTGAACTCAACTCACTAAACACGTCGTAATCCACGACTTTCACTCCTACGTCGCTTGTATTTGATACACCGATACGCCATCTACCACGTAACCTCAGTAGTACTCACACTCACATTGTCATACTTCAAGCGTCCATTGCTTGATTTTTTGCTAGAACCAAGGACGTACAAAGCATGGTGGTCCTTCATGTACTTCTGTAAACAACTTCTAAATTCCTTGAAACTAGAAAACTCCCGATCCTCGAATAGATCTTTGAAGCCCTGTATATAATCCATAACCTACAACCAAACATATATTACATCATTCATCAACATAGGATGGTCAACTATCAATCAACCGTCACAACACCCACCATTAATATTTTCAATATCCGCGCTAAATGAAGGACAAACGAATTACCGGTCGACTAAAACAAACATTTCAACGCTCGTGACCGGTTCTGTCACGAAAACCGACGATTTTTTCAATTCAGAACGATACCACTGGAATACTGTCAGATATTCACAGATCTCATGTTATCGCTGTTTCAAGGCGCATTTTGTTCCCTGCGGATAATTTTCAGCATTGACTGAGCTGGAAACTATTCGCAGGGATTAAATGCCCACATGGGTAGACCGTTAATATGTGAGTTTGTAATATATTCTGAATGGTATTCGAGGGAATGAAAGCATGATATGCGCCTATTTTGCCGTAGGGAATAATTTTGTTTTAGTGTGTTAAAGGTGTTTGTCAAGGACGTTAAGGAATCGCGATAATTGATAACGAAGTAGGTAACACACAAGTCGGCCGCTTCTACTCTGATTGTCCGTCGCACTTACGGACCAACTTTGGGGCAACGTGGAGACACCGGGGGACAGCGTTCTTCCGAAGGAGGGGTTCCAACAACAATCCTGTAAAAGGAAACAATACAGACAAGCATGAGCCAAAGGCCCAGTAAGCCATGCACACGACTTACACAAACGGAAACTAAAACGGCGTCAACAACACAGCAGCACGTCTCGTCACACAATTCAAATTCAACCTGTGCGCGCTTGCTGGTTTCGACCGCAAGTTACAAATATTTAACGCAGCTCACTGCCGTTTTGTTGGCGCAACTTTCATTCTGAACTGTGTAAGTCGTGTGCATGTCTTACTGGGCCTTTGGCTCACGCTTGTTTCTGTTGTCTCCTTTCACAGGACTATCGTTGGAACCCTTACTTCAGAAGAACGTTGTCCCCCGGTGTCTCCACGTTGCTCAAAGTTGGTTTACGAGTGTAACGGGTACACGAAGCCAGAACGTCTGGCTTGCCTGTTACATATACGTTGCAAATACGTTGACGTGGTGGCTGAAATTTGTATCTTGGATTCTTAGAACGAGGTTTAGCAACGAATGAATAATGGTCGTGCATGATATACGTTATAAATCATTTTCCTTCAACTTGTACGTCCGATAATCCATGAAATAGTTGCTGACAGCCGACTTAACTGTGAGGCTGTGTAATCATCACCATGTGGAGGTGGAAAAAACTTATATTTATCGACATCGTGGATCAATAGTTACGACTGTAACGGACGAATTTCAGGCATAATTGAGCCTAAGTTCGTGTGACCTGACTGCCATATTTACTGCACGCTGTAAGTCGGGCACAAGCTGGTTTGGCGACATGGTAGCAAGGAATTCGGTTCATTTACGGAGTTACATTAACCCCTTGTACGTGGGACCTCATATGATCTTCAGAGAGCATCCCGTAGTCACAACGCCAGGGCCTCTGGTTGAACACACTGGCGTCTATGCTCGCCCCTACGTCGTTTGTATTCGACACGCCGGTGCGGCATCGCTTGATTTTTTGCTTGAACCAAGCACGTACTACTGTGGTCCTTCGTGTACTTTTTAAACAACGTCTAAGCTTTGTGGAACTCAAAAATTCCCGATCCTTGGATACATCTCTCAAGCCCTGTTGATAACCCATCATCTAAAATCAAACTTATACATAATGCACAACTTATAAACACAGGGCGTTTAACTATTAATCGAGCATGACAGGCTACTTCAATAGAGAACGCATGTACACCATCATAATACGCACCATCAATATTTTCAATCTCGGTGACAAATGAACGATAAACTAATTAACGGTCGGTTAAAACAGACATTTGAATGCTCATGATCATTTCTTTCGCAAACCCAACGATTTTCAAATTCCTGAGCAGTACCACGGAAATATCGCCAGGTATTCACGGCTCTCATTTCATCGCTGTTTGACGACCGATTTTACACTCTACGGATAACTTCCAGCATTGACTGATAAGTGCTGACGGTTAAGTGCCGTGATCGGAGTTCACTCATTTGTAAGTTGTATAATTTGCTAACCCTCACGCTTTTATGTATAAAATCAGTTTCACCCCAGTAAACCTTCGATATTCTGTATTGTCCAGCCCGGATCAATAGGTTTGTAGCTGCCCCGATAAGCTGCTTATTGCAGTAAATCCCGACTGATTCTACGGTGTTACACAGCAAACCGCGAACCCAGTGCACGAAAATTCAACGCCAGGCTCCATTTGTAAACTGAGACGGAAAGAACGTTCGAATATTCCATTTCAGAATGAGTTACGTGTGTTTTTCCCCACTCTCCTTTATGAAGACATTGACGCGTGTGCCCAAAATGTTATTTTGGTTACTTTCAACATCTACAACGGCCTTAACGTTGGACATCGAATCAGGTCTACATACCCGTGATTACTCAGAGTAACGAGCCATTTCGAAAGTATTTCCCTACATGTAGTCATATCCGGGGGGCGATTCACCATTTACCTACTGTAATACTTCATTGAGTCCACCACTGGTGAGGGCACAAAATATCCAACATTCGCGATCGCGACACAACAAGGTCGACTTTCACAAAAAGAGAAAAGCCACGAGTCAACAAGAAACTTGACACAGATACCGAGGGAGATTCCAGTCACATCGTGTCCTTGTACATATATAGGAGGTCCCACGGTCCGGAAATTAGCCGTCAATCAGAGGTTGCCCCACATTCACTGACCGCTGACCTCAAGCTTGAGTTGGTCATCTTTCTCAGCCCAGCGTGCGGATGCGGCCAGCCCGCTTGTTCTAGGACCCGAATTGAAGCGAAAAGGAGTGTATGTGGTCAAACAAGATTGCGGTACATTGCATGTCACCGTACTACTCCCTCTCGTCGAAAGCACTGGTCGCAGTGCTTCTGTCTCTCCTTCTTCTGGCGGTTCAATATGCCTGTCGGCTACTTCCAAATCGTCCTCATCAATCAGTTAATCTCGCCCACTAGTATTCGCCTTCAGCCGATTGAAATGTACAGCTCTGGGCGCAGACCGGCCGTCGTTTGCTTCACGTATGGTACAGCGTGGATTCGAAAATAATCTTGTGTACAATGTATGGTCCCTTCCATTCGCAAAACAATTTCCAGGGAATTCCAGTTTTTGCGATTCCGCGCTTAGCTAGACTTTATCACCAGATGGTAGGAGATTCCCATATGCCTTCTTATCATAATAATCCTTCTGTCTCCGTTGGGCCGTTCGCAGGTGTTCACGTGCTAACGTATATGCCTTCATCAATCTGTCACGTAACTGGATGCAGTAATCCGAAGTTAACAGGTTGTCTGGCGGCAACCTAGGAACAAGCAAATCAGATGGCAGCCGCATTTCCCTTCCTGTCAACAGATAATGTGGTGACTGGACTATAGTGGAGTGGACACTAGGGCGGTATGTTAGCGAGTAATGAGAAACGACTTCATCCACGATGTGATGCTTTCGGAATTCACGAACCTCTTTAGGAGGGATTCCGGTGTGCGATTGACGCGTTCCACGGCACCATTGCCCTGTGGGTGATAAGCACTCGTCTTCGTTTTCCTTATGCCTAATATTCTACACAATTCATGCATTAACGCACTTTCGAAATTTGATCCTCGGTCAGAATGTAACTGATTCGGGGCATCCAAGCGCGAGATCCAGATGATCAAAGATGACTTCGTCGGTTTATGCGTCCTCTAATTTTGGCGCTGGCACGACTTCCTACATTTGGTGAAATGATCTACCATCACTAGGATGTATCTATTTCCCCGGCTAGTCTCCGGTAGTGGTCCGAGCAACTATCAACCTCTGCTCTCTCATCCGGGTATCCCGTCAACGTTAGTTGTGACGGTGCACAGCGCTGTCTCCTAGAGCCCTTAACTTGTGCATGAGGGTTACAATTACTGCACACATTCCTGACGTCCCTTCGTTGATGAGGCCACCAGAAACGCTGCCTCGCGGCTGCTTCCAATTTGTTCTGGCCCGCATGTCCCAAATTCTCATGGAGTTCCTCTAATACCATGCGAACCGCTGATTCGGGGACTACAATCAGGGCATCATATTCGGGGCCGTATTGGTAGTAAAGAACATCATCGGCAATATAGAGATGGCGCCACAACGACCACAAGCAGCGCGCCTCCCAACTACATCCTGCCATCTCTTCGGTGGTCGGACGTGGACCACCTTCTTTTATTCGCTTGTATATGATCTGCAAATCAGCATCGTTGCTCTGAATGATTGCCCACCGATTACCCTCCTCCGGTCTGACGGTGATCATCATAGAGTAACCAGTCGAACATGACGGGCAATCTCCGTGACCGCGATTCGGTCTTCTAGACAACGCATCAGCATTTCGGTGTCGTAGCCCAGGCCTGTGTTCGCATTCAAAGTCATACTCTTGTAAAAATTCTTGCCAACGGGCAACTTGTCCCTCCGGATCTTTGAAATTCTTCAACCACTGAAGAGATGAGTGATCCGTTCGAACCAATGAAACGCCCTCCTGGGAGAGTGATGGAAGTGTTTAGTAAAATGCACCGAGGCGAGCAACTTCTTCCTAGCAGCAGAATAATTCCTCACACTTTTGTTGGGGATTTTTTTTCTGTAAGTAATGACAAGCTGTCCGATATTTGGAATTTTTCCAGTATGTTCAGACAGTTTGTGTGCATGCAAAGTATAAGCCACTTCCTTCTGTGACTGAGTCAGAACCGCGATATGTTGGCTTCTAGAAAGAAAGGCAGAACTCGAGGGAGAGAACTTGATGGGCAGACTCGCGGTGATCGCCCTTCTGTGTCTCATAAAAGTCAGATTCCTTCTTGTATGCAGTGGGCGCCTCATCGGAGCCTTCCCACGGCATGCGTTTCATGGTTCACTACACGGCGCTAAACCGGATGGTTCAATTCCAGCCATCCATTTGTCTCATATCTAATCAGGAGACCACGTGTTCACTACCTCGCACACTCACATACCCCCGGCTTATCCTCAGCGTCACAAACACCCTACGCGCATCACAGGCCAGTGCATGGTTCAGCAGTCCCAGTCCGCTCTGCAAACACAGGCCCCCATAGGCGTGTTTCACCTTAACTCATTCGACATGCAGTGATCCTTTTCACTTCAACACTGCGAGGATCAAAAGGCCAATGGACACGAGGACGCGGGTTACACCACAACTGTACAGCTCCACATCGCATCCACGTGATCCTGTCTCTGCAACACTGCCGACACAGCATACATCTGGATATTGTTATCCACACTGTTATCAACCTGGACATTATTTTGTATTGTACGTGAGTCTCCTGGCTTGTCTATTTTCTAATCATTTTCCTGTTTATGCCTATTCGTATTATACACCTTAATACTCAACTGTGTACCCTTCTTTTGTTATGTAGTTAGTGTTAGGCCGTAGTTATTTATCTATAGCCCACACCACTGCCCTACGTAACACTTGTATCCTGCTTCCGGCATACTGCGGTTGACGATCTTTTGAACACCTCCTTCCTTAGGGCCTGAGGAGATTTACTGGTCGTTTCGCAGTCTCGGAATATTGCATGGGTTGTTTCGCATATACGAGTTTTTACCGAGTGAAACTTGAGTCTTTCCGAGAAATGCTAGGTGAAACTTTCGTGGGTTGTTACTTGGAAGTAAAACAACGGACCAATGGATTGGTGGCGTGATTAGAAAACGAATCATGACCTATTTTCCCGGTATGACCACCTGACTAACTACTCTAGTGTTTCAGATTATGTTCGACAAACCCGTTGATTCGAAACGTTCCCTCACGCGACAGCTGAAATCAACTAAAAGCGCTTACTGACCTCCCAGCTACATCTGACGTAGCATCAACGGCGTCGGCCGGTGTGAAATAATCAGCTGACGCTATCGCATGCGATCCGGCCCAGTTTCATGACAATGTCCCGAAGCAGTGTCTGATACTGTTTCAGATTGTTCGGCGTCCATTCAGACTGACATTAATAATCGTTGATTGTGTGCAAGCTCGGCGCCATCGAGCACGAGGTGCAAGTCAGATTCGTTCTTCCAAAGAATCCCCGCGGCTGTTCTTTCTGTGAAATGGTTGAGACGATGTGGTCTAGTTTGGCGAACAGCCTTCCTTGTTTGACACGATATCGGCGTCAATACTGGCCAGGTCCGACAAAGATTACTTCATCTGTGCCAGAGTGATCAATCGCGGGTGTCAGCGCCTTGAGCTTGGTTCACTTACTGTGGACCAATTCGAATGCCTTAAGTTCATCTACGGTCCTTGGTCTCCGGGAAGCATCCACACCGGCCTTATGAAAATGACTATTTATTGCAACCTTTGTGCACAGCGGGTTCAATTTTTTCCTCTCTCGTATTTGTATATTTATATATCTATATAAGCAGTAAATTTCGTGCTCTAGTTCCACTAGTTTCTTAGCATTTATATTTGTTCAAAATCCTGTGTATATTTGAATGATGCAGTCAGATATCTCAGTTTCCAAGCCGGAGCTCGAGGATTGATGGCAAGCTCACGCGCTACCTTTGGATGCAGAGATTGCCCGATTTTGTACAGGCAATTATTTCTCCATTCATGTCCACAAGTTCTTTGGATGATTTGGCAAGATCGGCCGACTCAGTCATCGAGCACCTCCCCAGCAAAATGCATCAGATGGAGGCACATGCAGGTAGCATAACCGCCAGTTTAGCAGCACAAGTGAAAGAACTTTGTCTAGAAGTTCGAACTCTTGAAGCTTCTCGATCTCGCCCGCCTCCAGAGCACTGCACACTGTTCAACAACATGTCTGGAGTCGTTCGGTAGACGATAAAGTTCTGCTACGGAATTTCTTCAGACGTGCCATCTCAGGCGCTTCAGAAATTCACGTCTGAGTTCATCGAGAGAAGGTTTTATCCGCCCAATAAACCATGGGCGAGATGTTGGTGTACGAACGTTTTTGCTAGCGATACGGCGGTAGAATTTCCGTCAATGTCAGGAAGTGGACGGCTCACGATTGTCGTACAAATGGTTAGCAGGAGGTATTGTTGATTGAATATATGTCGCACGGTATTGATGGTAGTAGCGGTCGTTGTAGAAAATCAATGGAACGAGTTCAAGCTACCTGGGGAATGCATCAACCCACACGTTTACTGGGCTGGCGTAATCGGCGCGAGATTACGATCATAGGTGCTACCGAGGCGGTCATGGAAGCGGCGCTTGGTGACTTGGGTTTCGCACAGCCCGTTGCCAACTGGAATAATGCTCGACTATGTCCCCAATTCGAAGATCCGTGCCCGGTCACTAAACACAGCTGAGGCTGGCTGGTACCCGGGTGGACCACACTGAGTCAGCGGAGGACGAATGAGCAAGTAATGACAGCAACCACATGACAGCGTATAAGAATCAGACACATTCCGACCGAGAAAGAGAGACAGGGCAACACCACAGCAATCAAGCGAATTAACGATTAATACACGTATTTAACGCATGGAGCTCAAATTATCCAGACCCAGTTGGTTATTGTTGTTTGGCGTCTAGCGGGCGTCTGTTGGCCTGAAAGGCAACAACTTGAAACATAATGTAGCACATCTCCTGCAGATGACAGTAAATACCAGAAACAGAGTAAACTCACTAGTCTGTTCTAAATAACTAAGAGTCTAGCAATGCTTTGAACAGTCTGTTGAAGTTCGGCTGACGACCCCAGAAGAAAGACTGTTCCAATTGTCAATAATCGTACAAGGGACGGAAAATTGCCTGAAAGAGGTCCGGGGACAGGGCTTTTAACGCTTTATGACATATCCTCGTCTGCCGTCACCTGTCGCTACGATGGAGAACTGTTCTACTGAGATTGCCCCGCGAAGGAGTGTGTGTGAATTCAATAACCGAGGACTGGTCAAAATTCAAGTGGATGCAGATCACGAATTCTGATTCGAGAATCGTACGCAACAAAAACCCACCATTTGTTTGTCTTCTGTCATAATCCTGATAGGACAACGACCTTTGACGTTCTCGACCGGATGTTCTCCTGTTTCCCTCTTGAACTCAACCGCAGTGGCCGCGTGAAGGGCACTTGATAACTATCAAACGGTATCGAACGAACTGGATACCGCGGCGATTATCGCCTTTCATTTCGCTGGTGAATGGCCGCTTTTCGAGGCAGTAGGGTGTATCGGTTTGCCCATGATCCTCCGTCTTACGTTTCTGGATTCCGGACCCGACGAACATTCCACTCGTCCCGTAGGAAGCCCAATGCATTGTCGATCCATTTGAATTTCAAAATTCGCGCGGATACCTGAATCTCTGCCCCACACGGACAATCTCAACCTATTGTTAGTGTTTTTCTACTTCCGCCACGCTCGGATTCCATTTAGCGTTTTGTCTTATCGTCTTCTCTTCTGATTGGTCTACTTTTGACCTTGTTTTCTTATTGGTCGTACTTTTTGTATATAAGATATTTGTGACCATCTACCATATCTGGTCAGGTCGCGGAACTTGCAAGTTGTCCTGGGTAGTGTAGGTTTGTTACACATATGAACTCCACAGATCCCACTGGGGTGCAACAATGGAAGAAAACGAAACTTCACTCTGTTTCATGGGAAAATTACCTTAGGAGACCGTACGGTCTC
>LOND01028621.1:0-29005 GCA_014220965.1 Paragonimus kellicotti | reverse complement strand
CATTTCGACAGACCTATCCATTTTCGACGGAACTGAACAACAATCTCATGGAAAACACAAATTCACTAGGTACAAGCAGGTCGGAATAATCCAAACATCCCTGACAAAAAATAACACAGACTACAGCCAACAACAGAAAACTGAATACCCTGAGAAAGGCGCGATCATTCGTTTTTTACTACAAGAATATTCAATTATAGATGAATTTCTGTCTAGTCTGAAGCAAAACGACTGACGGCGCTTCTGCTATATCTCTCGATGCTTCCTGTTGTCGAATAAACCAAGTTCCATTTATACGAACCATCAAGACGGCAAGAACACATGTACTACAGCGAGATGCAAGCACTACTTTGATCCTCCTCATCAGTTCATTATGTAAGACATTCAATTATGAAGATTTAGATCATGGTAGCAAAACAATGAATGAAAAATCCGACATACTCAAGGGGATGAAGTAAACAGATTTAATTCCACGACGATCTGTTTAAAAGCAGAGTGATGGGGGTGATAATCAGCATAACATAACAAGTCTAGAAGAGATATCCGTAGGAAACTGAAACGTAGTCTAAAGGCTGATCGTGAGGCTTGGTTAGGAAAAAGTTGAGGAAATGGAAACCGCATTTGCCTCAGGGAACATCGGTAAACTGTTTAAGCTGATCCGTGCCACTGGTCCCAGGCGACCGTCGTCAGTGAAGCTATCAGCGAGACAGATGGCACACTATCTATAATAAGTCCAGAAGGTTAGAGCGTTGGGCGGAACACTTTGAGGTCAATTTAGCTGGCCTCCTGCTTCTATTGTGTTGCCGCCACAAACTTGTGATGTAGCACCCTGGTCGGTAGATTTGGAACCACCCACTGAGACAGGTTCGCAATTGCCTTTCGGCTCTCAATCGTAATAGGGCTGCTGGCCCAGATGATCTCGTGCCGGCACTTTTCAAAGAAGGTGGAGAGGCGTTAGTAGAGGCATTGACTCAGTTGTTTCAACTTGTGTGGACGACGGAGACCATCCCTCCGTGCTGGGGTCACTCGATAATAGTTCCCATATTTAAGAAAGGAGCCCGGGGCTCTTGCGAAAACCATAGAGGGATTAGTTTGACCCCAGTCATTTCAAGGGTTCTAGCATCAATTATACTTCGTCGACTCACTGCAGTTCGGGAAGTAAACATTAGGGAAGAACAGGCAGGGTTTCGCCCTGGGCGGGGTTGTATAGATCACATTTTTACCTTCGTCAAATTCTGGAGCAGCGTCATGTGTACCGCCGGCCAACAATCGCCGTATTCCTCGACTATAAAGGTGCGTTTGATTCGGTGGACCGATCTACACTTTAGAGTCGCTTAAACGTAGGGGTGTACCGACTAAGTATGTGAACATACTGTCGGCGCTTTATTCCCATACTTCAGCTCAGGTTAGGGTTTACGGTGAACTGTCTGACAGTTTCAGCACCAGGAGCGGCGTACGTCAAGGCTGTCCCCTTTCACCATTTTTGTTCAATTTCGTCATAGACGAAATAATGGAGGACTGTCTGCGGCACTCAAATGATGCCGGCGTGGACCTCCTACCTGGTGAAAGACTGACTGATCTTGATTATGCTGACGACAAGGTGTTGCTGTTTGACAACTTTCAAGCGGCACAAACAACGCTAAACGCTATTTCGCGTTCTGCTAAGTACTTCGGAATGCGCTTTGCAGCCTCAAAATGCAAAGTGCTTCTGCAAGATTGTGTGATCACGTAGATTTAATGTTAGATAATGAAGTCATGGAGGTTGTTGACGGTTTGTATACCTGGGAAGCTGCATCAGTGGCGGCGGCGGAGGTGTAGGGAATGAAATAGAAGCGCGTATTTCCAAGGCTAGGGCGGTGTTCGCTAATCTGAGACACCTATGGCGACAGAGAGGTATTTCCTAAAGCTTAAGGGTCGCGTATATCAGACAACAGTGAGGGCTGTATTACTTTACGGCAGCGAAACGTGGCCGCTCAGGGTAGAGGACGTGAACCGTCTCCAGGTATTTGACCACCGATGTCTGCGTTCAATCGCTCGTATCGGGTGGCACCAGCGAGTAAGCAACGAGGAGGTTAGGAAGCGGGTGTTTGGCACTGATTGTCAAACGAGTTCCCTTTGTTCAGTCGCTACATTTACACAGACTGAGACGAGACGTTAGCTGGTTATCATGTTCTGAGGATGCCAGCTAGTTGTTTGCCACACCGAGCATTCTTTGCCGACGGCTGCGGCGACGTGGGGTGCCGAGGTGGTGTACTAGACGGTGAACGCTGGCGTAGACAAATGAAATCGTTCACGAAGGGGTTGGTCACTGTAGGTCGGGTTCGTCTCCCGGGCTGGGGCCCTCGCGACTCACAGAGTCGGTGGCTTGAGACGTTAGGTGAGATGGCGGCTAATCGAGCTCAGTGGCGTGAATGTTGTCGTTGTTTGGCCGAGTTGTCTGTGAAGTGAGTGCACTTAATGATGCGGGGCAGTGAAGCCTTCTTGCTGATGACGCCTTACTTTCACTTACAGCTAGGTTGTTTGTTTGCAAGGTGTAGGCACCTTGATGTTGCATGTGTGAATATGGACGTAGCAATTTTTAGTAGCCGGGTCCCCTTCCCCTCCCACTTTTTTTCTTTCTCTCCTCAGCGTAGTATAGGATATTGTATGTGGTTGTTGTTTCCGGTCGTGGTAGTTGTGTGATGTGGCTGAATTAAGCATGCAGTGTGTGAACAACGATCTATATTAATATCGTTGCTGTGTTCGTGTATGCAGATTGTGATAGAAATGTGCATATGCAACACGGTAGGTGTCTGCACTATTTGTAGGCAGAGGGGTCCTGTTACTAAAAAGATGTCGGAGCTAAACCATATCTGATATATATTGAACTTTGCATAGTCACATGCGTGACTGATTCTACTAACTTACTGTGACATCTGGCTAGCTGTCTAGCATCCTGTCAGATTTCCTCTTCACTGGTGACGTTTTCAGTTTCACTCCTGACTTGGGATGGAGAACAGCTAGATATACAGCTGTATTAACATCAAGAAGCTACAGTTAGTCGGTCCGTCTATTGTGAAAGTACGTGAAGACAACACAATTATGTTCATTCGTAAAAATGACGTATAAGCGTGATTTTATGCGAGTATTGTTTTATAGATCGAATAGATAATACACGATCCATCGCGTGGGGCTTCAAAAGTGAGTCTTGAGGGACGCTTCGCTTATGAATGTATATCCCGCCAAAGTTGTTCAGATTAACTCCAAGCATTGAGTGGTTATAGAGAGAGACGGAGTTTATCTCCTGAGTTTAGATGAGGCAATACAGGCTGGATCCCTCCTTTTAGTCCCACAGTCTTGTTAAGAAAACAAACTGACAAACATGTTTTCGAGATCTCCGTTGGTCTATCGGATTCTCTGCATAGTCTGGTAGTATAAGCTGAAGATGTTAGTTAGATGGGCTACAAACTTGCCGCTTGTGATTGGTGAATAGAAGACCAAGACAAACTGATCGCTGGACAAGGGGGACCAAAGCCTCGAACGGAATTCGTTTGTGCGCACAGCCTTGTATAACACAATCGAATCGTCGATACTGTTTGTTTCGTGGTCGTGTTGTCGTTGTGGCGCTCTGGCGGCGTGTCGGCGCTGGGTGTGCAACATGCACTAGAAATAGAGTGATATAAAGTTATTGTGGGGGTGGGTTTTTGTTTTTGGAATAATCCTGATGCCTCGCGGTGCTTTCGGGAGGTTCATAGACCAGTGCATGCTTTCAATCACGAATGGCGTAGACGGGGTGTCATGTAGGGTGGCGCGTGCGACGTTCTTGCAGAGTGTCTACCATAGTCAAAGTGAGGTCTGAGCAGACGCGCGAGTTAAGATTGTGGTGGTTGTGCTTCGTTAGCCGAGACAATGTCACGTCGGAATTAGCTCCATATTATTTCCCTTTTGTGGTTTGGCAGTGTGGATGACGTTAGGAGAGCGTACTGGGAATCAAAGTGGTTTCGCCATCTGCTTGTTTTTTTCTCGCGGCACAGACTAAGTAATGTCGGGGGAATTCCAGTAATACTAAACCGCCCAAGTAGTCGGCTCATATAGGTTGGTTACGACAAGCAAACGTGAGCACTTTCTAACAAATCAGGAAGTTGATGAATGAGACGGGTAGAAAAGTCAACGGGCAGTCTGTAGACGCTTTGTGATGTCCACTAATAAACGGATACATGGCCGGTTTACTCCTCATTTGGATTTGTCATCTAGAAGAGATGACAATTACAATCTTCATGTCGCGAAACAGTTCTCCATAAGGCCATCGATACTATGAGCCTCGCATGCAACGTTGCCTGTCAACACTTCGTAGGGCAACAGTTTTGGCACTAAACATAAACAGTGTCGGTTCGAATCTGGTGCAAATTGTGGATTGTCAGACTAAAAGCCAGTATCACAGGCAATTAACATCATCTTGAAATCTGACTTTCGCAACTGTAAACTGTTTATGAGAACAACAACCGTGTCCATCCTACCAGTGGTGAGGTACCAAGCCAAACTAAGTGATGGGCAGGAATATGGATTGTAAACTGAAACGGGCAAACAATTAAATCACACATTAGTGACGAAAACACCACAACTAGAGCGCGGAACAGGAAAGGATAGATGTTTTTAACACATACACGGAGACATCAGTAGACGGAGTACGTGTACCTTGTGGAAGAGGCATGGAAAAAGTACACGAGCAATTCCTGATGCAAAAGCGAATACTAATTTCGCCCCCTCGTAAATGGACAATCAACAACTAAGTATATGTACTCAGATGAGTAAGCATAACAACAGAGAGAAGACTTACGCAGTCTACAAAACAAGTAGGAAAGAGATAAGACTGTTCTATTCAAACAGGCACTCAAGTGACGACACCAAAAGTCAACATTATATCGTCACTCGTTGGTCATTGCACATGAGGATCGAAATGCAGAAGAGTTCCAGAACAATCAAAAGTGAAACATTCCGATCTGATTGACTTGATCAGATTTTTCGGAAAAAAGTAGAAACACTGCGATACAACCAGCTCTTTCAATAGTAAGGCGAACTACTCCTACCACTGTTAATAATAATATAATTACTTGTATGGTGGATCATCAAATCGGAGGTGCGAGTATGCCAACTCTCGATGGAATACCTCAATGCAATGTCTTAACCACTAGAATATCACGGCACAACCTTTAGTATTCAACTCGCTGGTTGCCATGCCACGCACGCGCGCTCGCGTTTATGAATCGGAATTCCGGTCCACAACACACCCCGGTTTCCGCTCACACGTCGTGTGCACTTCTGCCCGGTTTGTGTGTGTGACCGACGTCCTTCTATCGGGGGTTTTTCCGCCTGCCATTCCTCGTCCGTAGGGCGATGTCTCGTCCGATCGCAATCCGCTCGCTATGGGATGCGAACAAGACAGACGGCCTAGACCAAAGTGGCTCAATCCTCATCATACGTGAGGAAAGTAGGCCAGCAATGTTTTATCGGCAAGAGCATAGTTACCTACATTGATAGTGTGGAGTCACGAATCAGTGTTCCTCAGCATACTCGTTTGGTATGCGGTTAAAAAACCTGTCACACGGAACACACGCGGTTTCTCATGGGCGCTTACATGCAGCCGTGGCCACGACGGTTTGAATGTGTAGCCGTCTGAGTAGTAAGTCGCACGGAATCGACTGGAAGATTGAGATGACAAGAGGATAACCAGTGATGATAAAGTACAGAGACTTAGTGGGCTCTGGTAAGTAAAATTAGGAGATAGATACCACGGCTTGTGCCGATCACCTACTACCATTCGAGGAGCATCTGGATACTATATATATATATATATATATATATATATATATATATATATATATATATCAGCGAGAGACAGTATTTGGGATTTCAGTACCGGAGTACCCTTGCGACGACAGCATATTTCTTTGTCGTAGGAGTAGCTGTTAATACAATCATAACGATCACCATAGTGTTTGAAACAGATCTGCAAATATTGACATTCCTGTCTTTTAGGTCAAATCAACACGACGAAATGCCTGGGGACCACGTACTTGTACACTACTCTAGCTTTCATTTTAACATAGTGACATTGCAAAGTTGACCGCACGCGGTATTGGAGTGCGCCATTTTCAAGCACAGATCTGTGAATGACATCAAGCCAACATTTCGCCATACAGGATCTTCACATTATATGTAGCCGTGGTTCTGACTGAGGAAAGTCAAAATTTTAGAGGTCGACTACAGGTGTAGATCTATCTTATTCCAAGGAAACCCAGATGACGGATAGCCATTAGCTTACGGGTCTAAAAAATGAAGACACTGGACATTGTCCATAATTAATGACAGCCTGAGTATCATTTTAAAGTGATATCCGTCACCCTACCGTACTTCATGGAAGCTTCGGAACTTCCTTCGTTCCGTGCCTTGGTGTGGTCACTCGAAACGTAATCAGAGTTTGTCACCTCAGTTTCCAATCCATGTGACGTGTGCCTAATACCGATGTTGAAACAGCTGATTGTGACTATTGATGTGCATGATTGACCTAGGGGCACCGGGTGTGTCTCACGTGATGAACCGTTTTACAACTCAATAACGAACGGTCGTGCCGACAAGCAAAAAGGCGTGATCCACTACTGCACTAAGTATAGCTAGCTACACCTATGCGGTCACAACACTGTGAACGAAGTGGCAGCCTGCAGGGGAGAAGTGGGCAACTCCAATGAAAGCCGCTGTTTGTAGCGGCAGCTGTCAACCACGTTCAGGTTAAGATTTACCTCTTAGTGGGTAATCTAATGCAACATGTGTGAACAGATCATCTGTTACATTGAGTCACACGCAGGACCATAGTTTGTTGAAACCAGTCACGTCTTGCTTACCCCACTCGAACAGTCGGTTATTGTGCGGAGTACACATTTATGGACCTATCGATCCATATTGTTCTGAAAAGATATGAGGAGGCCAAACACGGTGTGGCATCGCTAACATCAAAAGCTGCTGTTTCTGATAATTACTCATCACTGGAACTCCGTGAATCTGACGTTCATTCAGATCTCATGAATCCACTGAACCGACCACAGAAAGTACTGGAGTTGCATAGAGTGGGGCTCACTGAAACCAATGGCTCTAAGCTCCTGTCGCTCCCTCCAATGGCAACTTTATTTCCGCACATCTTCAGAACAGAAGAAGGCCTTCGCCATGTCAGTGAACTGCGTGTCAGCTACGCTAAATCGTTTAAACCACAGTCGACGGGATGATGATAACTGACCTATCGTCGGCAAATGTGATGACAAATCATAATCACAAACAGCGGGGATAAAATTTGGAGTCGGCATGTATACAGTGTGGTATTTACGGTACAACGACCACAGATATAGTGAAAGTCACCAACGAAAAGGATTAACACGGCCTCAGTGTTAATCGCACCTGTTCCACATCAATTCATTATTGCCTGGTACGTTGACAACAACCTCCATGACAATACGGGTTGTAATCAAATAAAGCAAAATGAAAACGCCCGTTTACAATGGCACAAGTAAAAGTTGGGAATTAACTATGAACAGGCAGCTTGCAGAAGAAAATGCACGCGTAAATCTAGCACATTTCTCAATAATTATGAGTATGTGGAATTTTAGAGAAATATGATAATTAATTCGAAACTCCCCACGTCTGAGATGAAGCCAACTTATTGCAAAAGCAAGGTCATATCAATAATTTGTCCTGAACATTAATTCCATTTCATGAACTAGACCAATGTTCAATGTCGGATTACACTTGGGTTCTAAACTGTTAACACACTCTACGTGAACTGGAGCTTTCCAGGCAGTCGGATGTGAATAAGCGTCCACAGTTTTGGTAGAGAACGTTGTTAGTATCCACATTAAGGGGTATGGAGAAGTTACAGACCAATAACGCTAATCGTCTCAATCGTAAGCAATGTACACAGGATCACTGGTTTTATAGGCTCAATGGATAGAAGTTATAGTCCGTAACACAAAAACTACCGATTCTAATATTGATTAGATAATCTGATCCATTTGGTGACTCTAAACGACAAAAAGGATGTTAAACATGGCGGAGAATCGATTTAAGAATGAGTACGACAAAATGTCAAACATGATGCTTCCCAACAGCGGTCATCCCCAGGGAACAGTAAAATAGGTGGTTCTAAAGGAGTGGACGCCATGAATTAGGATTTCTGATTACGTCTATATGCAGAAGGTGATCGGTGTAGAGACTACTGAAGTATCCGTTTAAAACGATGTTTTCTATAAGTTCCGAGCCGCAGCTTACAAAAGTGACCACTGTAGCTAAGTGGTCGGTTAGATGGATTGTTGTAAGGGGAATCACTGCAATAGACCTTGGCTCCTTGTTGCGCTGCTTGTTAGATTACAGGCAGATTATGCAACGTTAAGAAGTTGGACCAAGGTCGAAATGACCAAAGGTTTGGTAGATAGCCTCGGTTCAAATGGCTCGTTTCAAGCTTAAACAGTTCCATATAAACCAAGCAAAATGTAAAAGAACTTTGGAGAGGGTTTTATGGGAAAATGATAAGATGCTTGATTATTTCGCCATTCTAACTGGAAGAAGCAGAATACAATATTTTGATAATGGATCATACCGATTTTCAAATCGTTTGTCGAAAAGCCGTGTATAAAATAACCATCGCGGATAAAGTTTGCGTCTTGACAAATTTAAAATACATCATATCGAGGGTCAAACGCTGTAGTGTAGCGAAGTTACAGTAGAAAATGCTAGAATATCACAATCCACCCAGGTCGTTCAAAGGTGGTACCGTTATAAGGTATCCACTCATCCTTTCCAGTACCCATTCTGTGTACTTTCTAGGTGCACTGGTTCCAAAATCGTAGCACTTCAGAAAAAGGCATAATTCGAAATGGTTCCACCCGCGTACCAGAGGAGTCCGATACTTTTCACGCGTGCACGTCCGTCCAATGTTGCAGTTACTTTGTGGATCGGTCTAGCTTGATCGAAGTTTTGGAGTGATCAGTTACATTTGTAAACGCTCGCTCACTGGTTAGTTTAGCTACAGCACAACACACATGTTCCCGAGCTGAGCAGTAAAAATGTTTTATTCAGCAAACTCTACAAATACAACAGAACTAGCTTTTGACGAAACCCTGTTACGAGGAATAATTAGGAAAGTAAAAATCACACAAATGGGACAGGCGATGTTAATAACACCGCAGTTAACAAGATTGCGTAAGACAAAAGCTTGTTTATAGTGAAAGGAATTGAATAAATGAACAAAAACAAGTCATTCACAACGGATCCGTGCACTGTTTACCGTAGCAATCGTCAACTTGATTTAAATTCACTTTGCGAGTGTTGCAGGTACCCTCACGCCCTCATCCTCTTGAATGCTTTTTCATCGTGCAAACGTGCTATCCGAACACGAGTTTGTATTGATCTTGAACACCGTCGTCATTCACTTAACAAAAAAGCTTAGCGAAATCGGTCGTCATTTGTCAGCTTATCGTACTTTATCATGTAGTTGACAACCCAACAGCTAAATGGCAGTCACCCACTGAACAGACTGTTAATTTAGAAGAGGCCCAATTGCGAAAAATCTGGACTTCGGCTGGATTCGAACCAGTGACAGAAACAACATGCCCAAACGCGGCAAATGCTCTACCAGCTGAGCTACGAAGCCACACCGGAAGCTCAGAAATTTCACACTTTGGACCTAGTTACCTACCCAACCTGTTAATTTCATCTGATAACAACCTCGGAGAAACGTTTCCGTGAGCAAGCTTTGTCAAAAAATTCAGAAAAGCGACCGAATGCCTGTTCGTTCAGCAAATATTGCAGTCTTCTGAATGCTGTCCGTTGGTGTAGAACCGATTGGGATTGGCATTCACGTGCATCAATGCGCACATTAAGACATAGTGTAGTAAATATATAAATATTCCAAGATTTCATCAGTTCTTTAACTCTTGGTGGTTTATGGTTTGTTTGTTCAATGGATGGTGCATCAACGCATCCAAGCATTCAGATGACAACCTGATGTAATGGAATCCTTATAATTCCCGCTGGCGGAATCCAAACCAAATTGGAAAGATGCTGTCATTCCCACTTTATCTAGCGCTAAGATTTTCTGTCTGAGTATCTTCTTCTGTGCATTTTGTGTTTACAGCCATTAGCACATTGCTGTACGTGAAAAATTGCATTATGAATGTGCAGTATCCGATAAATGAAATTTAAGACTACGCAGATTAATTTTGGAGTGAAAGCAGGTTGTAACCACTTTTTGTTTAATATACAGGCTTGATTGTGGATGAACTCCACAAGCAAGATGGTCTAGTGAAAGGCATAACGTGCACGCTGCTAATGCTGACAATGGTAAGGATTATTTATTGTGCCTGGGATGCAGATGTCCAGTAGTTAAATTAATGGGGCTGAAGAGGTTGCCATTACGTACCCACTCACAATAATGATTGCATCATAGTACACAAGACCGTATTTAACAATAAATTGCCTGGAAAGTTCCGTTTCTTAGAATAGCCACGTACACATTTGGCTATATGTTGAACTAATTAGGCGATGGCCACGATCGAAGTAGATCAGATAGGTGTCTACCATATAAGGTTTTCGATACAGGACAAGGATATGCACTACTGATGAGCTCTAATAAGAGCGAAACTCGAGTCTAGTGCTTCCTTTCGAAGTGGGCTAGCCGAAAGGCTTATCTGAATGCGAACGCTGCGATCAAGTGTGGGTGGTGTTCAATTTTCAAATAACCTAAATCCCCGAATCTTCACTACTGATTCAAACTATTTGTCAGGAAAGTCAGCGACGGTCCATCAGCTCCAAATAGAAGGACAAGCTTTAGTGAAACTAATCACTCAGCGATAACGACAACATTCGGAATCTTGAGAGATTAGTATAGTCTGGTCATTTTCTTACAACTTTGTTAGAATATGAATCTGTTCATAGAAATTGTTCGACGTGTGGTTTACAATTATCACTGCAAGCGCCAACCTGCTGCAATTTTATGAAGGCGGGAAAATGGCGGTGGGATGGTTACAACTAAATTTGTGACTATTCTGGCAATACCGAATACCAAACAACCAAAACAGTATTGAACAAAATAGATTGCCTTTCATAAAAATGGAGTACAAAATTATTAGAGATAAGAAATCAGCCTGGGAAAACTGAACTCTCTTCAACACGCACTTTTGTGTCGGATACTTGAGAGGTCAGATCACTAACACCGTGCAAGCACTGACAATCAGTCCAACGTAAAACTCATGTTGGTCGCAATGGATAAGTGAGAAAACGAACAAATTACAAGTTCTGACCCATTTACAACAAAGCAATCAAAGTTATAACAAGGGTTCGCATCGCTAACATTGTGCTACGCGTACCACCTTTCTTAACTGCGACCAGCTTGTCCCACTCTCATACACAAACGGCACAGCCCACCGGTCATGTTATTGCACCCGTGTTTCCGGCACTTCTTTTTCTTACTCAAAAAGTCGAGCAATATTACACCTCAACGTGCTGCAAACCAAATTTTCAATCGACAGTTTTTTCACTTTGTTCACGAGGACCAACATGAACCTCGTCTGAACTACCTGCATGCGCAAAGCTTCCCTGTGACACACAAGCAGTCAAAGAGGCTGTAGCGAGCAGATATCTCCAAATTGCCACTGACCATCGTCTGAATGCATATTATGCACTGTACCTCTTGAGCATGCTGTCAACAATGATAATATTATGCCGGTTTTCACTAGAAAAGGAAACCGCGCCAGGTTCCTCCTTGTGGGTCACTTCAACGGAAAGTAGATACCTGAGTCATCGATGTGTCATTTTGTTCCGTAAAGCAAACACAGGCTGAGTTTCCAGAACGTATCTACAACACGCACCATCCTGTTATTCCAGTGGTTCCTGTTTCCTCTCTCTTGCTAATCAGGTACGAGTTCCTAGTGTTCTCGGCGAAGTCCTCGAAAACGCACATTTCCGAGTGCAGGTCAGTTATTAATATAAAAAAACGGAAGCGACGTTTTATCTGCGTAAAGCGATTTCGAAGTAGTGGCAGAACAACTGAATTCCAGATATGCCACTACATAAGCAGTCTGTCAAATGGCTGTGCTCATTAAGCCCACGAGCCCACCACAACCCAATGCAAGAAGGAATTTATGAATCTAAAGTGTTCTGAATGATGTCTGATGGTGCACAGCACTGAGTCGCCAACGGGAAACACGGTGGACTTGTACAGCATACTCTTACTCTAAACCTAGGGGAACAGTAAAAATGCCAGAAGTCACGGATCACCGAATGAATACATTTAAGGCTTCCATTTGTACTATTTTCTTGTTGCTGCCCGAGTATTTACTATGAGTGTTAGTCGAAAGCTATCTACGCTATTACACACGGTTTGTCTGTTACAGACATTTCATTTCCAAGTTCTTCCCTTTAGTCTGAACCATATAAAAGCAATTTGGTTGACTGTCCAATGTGTTATTGCGGTAGAGAACACAGACAGCAAGCAGCAAAGGTGGTTATGGGCTTCGAAGTCGAATCGCGCGGCTTGCACATGTGCCCAGAATGCACACGTGTGTCATCACGACGGCAGCACAGCGAAATCAAAGTTCAAGATAAGACATGCGGTCCTATCTACCCAGCCCATGCATCGATTCGTGCAGTGGCCGATCTCAAGGCAGGACAGTGCAGGCTGTAGAGACACGATAAATAGTAGGTCTATTCTGGATGATAACGGACACAGCACACTATAGCGTGTAGACTGGTTGACCGATTCTAACCAAAGATGGAAGCAATACAAGTCTCATTTCGACAAAAAAAAATTACTAGAAGTTCAAGTCTATAGAGGTTTAGAAGAAAAAAAGCTGTGCAGACTTAAGAAGTAAAGACGATCTAAAATGCTACTTGGTTGTTTGAGTGTTAATAAACAGAAGCAAACATTGATTCCAATAATATCGTGCCACACTGCACGATTAATTCATTGACATAGTCGAATTTGCTTATGATAAAACTCTGTCGAATAAAGTATTTTAGAATATACGGACCATAGTAAAAGAATAGACAATGTTCCGGAGTAACGAAATATACTCAGTCTTCAATCTAATTGATTGAAAACCGAATATATCGAATTGTTTGTTAGGAATAAAGACTTCGTTACAAGCGAGTTCGTCTGTGATGCTGTTCTACGTCATCTTAGGGACTTCTCCAAGGCTACCAAAGCCAGGTGGGAACGCGTGCTCCCTTCTATTACCATCAATATAATTCTGGATGCTTACGATGGGGTTTAGAACTGAAGAATACGCCGGTTGGGTAAGCGAGCAAATTCAGTTGTTCATGTACGACGAGGACTGGCGGCGTTGTCTTACAGGCGCAAGTGGTTGGTCCCACTGGTACAGGAGAACCGAGCCTGCAATGCATTTCACTATACCTGTTTTTGTCAATTCTGGTCGAAATTCTCAATTCAACTCTTACCCTCATTCAGATCTATCGCCATACACATGTCGGAATTCCCTCAACCATGACAACAGTGTGCATGAGCTGCAAAAATGAGTCGGTTTCTTTCCTCTTAAACCCCGAATCCACAGCCGTTTATGCCACACAGCGTCTCATAGTCAAATTCAACAACACCGTTTTAGCGGTTTTCAATTCAAAGTTGAATGCATCTTAAGACCAGATATTTTGTTTTGATACTCGAAAATCGTCACAGTGTACGTGTTTGAATTGTGCACTGACACAACTTAAGCGGTGTCCACCCTAAGGGAAGTTGGTCTTTACTACTGGTTGTCTCCTACCACAGATCAGTGCAGAACTCCACGTCCTTCAAATCGTTCGATTCGCCTTCGTTCGGTTTGTCTGTTCACCCTCAAAATTCTTGAAATTGACCATCTGAAAAGGCTTACATACTGGTGGTTGCTTGAACCGATTCAGCCGACATTATCGTTGATAGGACTTCAAGTGCGATTAGTAGATACCAACAACTGAGCGGTGCACACTGAAATCAACACCACTCAAAGTGGTCGCGGAAAAGCGAATATTGAATCTTGTGGTCGAAGCACACTGTAGTTTCCACGGCACAATGGACCTGAGAAAAGCGGCAATCTAGGTCTAGTGCTCCGTTAGTTTCCTTTCTGAAACATTAACGGCTTGGCTGGGAGGACTTTTGTCCATTGCACATCCTGCCGGATGAAAACGCACCCCTGGTTGGAACGGAAAAGAAGGCCGTTCGCAGCGTTGCTCACCTGTTTCCTCCCAGACAGTTAACTAAGTAGTAATGTTATGTTGGTGTTATGTTCGCAAAGATCTGCGGTCTTACGTACGCTGAGTAATATTGAATCATGCCTCTGTGCCAATCAGTACGACGGTTCGGCGTAGGATGCAAAAAACACTCCAGTGCGTGGGGAAGCATCCAATGTTTTGAGACTACTTAAGTGTAAGCATCGTTGCGATGGGCCGAATGAGCCACCGTTCCAGTCGTCTGCTGTAGGTATACAGTGTGAAAACTTAGGTGGCAGGGGTTCATCATGTTCTGTTGAGATACACAGGATCAACGAAATTCTAGAACTTCCCCGAACTTCAGCAAGGTTATGGATAGCGCTCATGGAAATATAAATAAGGCTATTTTATACAATAGACTAGCAAAACTGAAAAATTGTCAACCGGTGTAAATTTGTCACATTCCCGAGTAGACCTTCGAAGTAAATCAACACTTATTAGGTGATCAGTGTCAGTATAGAAAAGCAATAACTTAGATCGCCACAACCACAATGTGTTGCTCCGGAATAGCGGTTTGTGAGGCATTAGTTTTAACATAGCGGTTCACCTTGACCAATCACCAGGTCCGTTATTTCCCTCAGCAGTGACCTTTTCGCATTAGTTTCGCGTCATGGGGTTTACATATGTTGGTTGTGATAGCTTCCAAACTTTCGTGGTCCGGTATTTCGAATTATCTGTCCAGGACATGACGATCGACAACTTGTCGTTTCGGATTTCTCTTCAACCGAAGTGTCTGTAGCCGACTGCCAAAACGATGGTGCAACTATTGTTGCACCCGAGCCATCTTAAGGCGTTAAAGGTCTCGTGTGACAGTTTGTAGTACTTTGAAGCAAGGAGACATGATTCAACACGAGGTGATGAATGCTACGAACATTAAGTCGTTGATGAAGTGGCTGCTTCCTGTCAAGGAGGAAATGTGCATCACCAGTACGGAATGTCAATCATGTTCTGATAGAAGGGGACATCTTTTAGTAAACTACATGGCAGTTCAAAAACCAGTTTCGCTAACAGTCGAGCGACAGGATCTATAAACACTTGATAATAGCAATAAGTTTTTAAATGAAAGAGAATGTAGGCTAACTCAATAAACTTGGGTACAGGTGATATATAAGCTCCCAGCTTACCTGCTAGTTAGCCTTAGTTAATATCAAACAGGCAACCCATTTTGAAGATAAAGACGCCTTGCAGCAGCATGGACAACCCCCATGGCTTGAAATGGTGTATTATGGACCTATTAAAGTAAACGTCACACATGGTGTGGTCATAATTAATTAACTTAAACCCTTTGTTTCCATGGTCAACAGAACTAACTGACTTGTTGGGTCTGACCTTTAGATCGTTTAACATAGTTTAAGATATCTTGCAACTGAACTTTCTAAGCAAAACGAGAACGCACACAAACGGTTTTCTCTCTGCTAATCTGAGTTGGAAGTGTCTGGCCTATTAAACCTGCAGATTTGTCGTTTATTTTAAAAGCCTGTAAGTAACGATTAAAACAAACCGTGTGTCCTCAAGCAGGCGTAGCTACTTAACTGGACACTAGACGTAGATGCAAAAGTACAGCCAGTCACAATATGAAATCACTGTAATTTAACGTGAACGCGAGCACACACATGTACGGAAACCAGTGGAAATCTCTGCTAGGACGCTCAGACGAAGGACAGCACTGATCTGCAAAACACAAGAAGCGGAGGCTAACACCCGTTCCAGACCACGATATGTATTTCCGATCTACTCTCATGGGAACATAAGTCAAGCCCTGCGTTTTGATGGAAATGAGACAACCGGAAAGTTTAATACAAAAAAGCGTTAACAGTCGGGAGTGATGTTTAAATCATATCACTGCAGTGTTCAACCGTTGCCGTGTTGATTTTGGCGAGTTCGTCCCGCCAAAGCAACAGAGCCTGGGAATACAGGCTTGTAGCCTGAGTACGAAATACCTCTCTCCACGCAGTTTGTCATCCTCTCTCATAAGGACCGGTTCAACTGTTTGTCACTAAGACTCCTGATGAGCTTTTATAAACACGCACCTGAAACAACAAAACCTGGTAGAAAAGTCAAAACTTTTTGGACTAACATGAAAATCAACAGTCCCTTCGTTTAGGTCAGAGGGAGAGCAGCCAAACTGTGCATTAGCCACCTATGGTAATCGTTGCCGGTTCCAGTTCGTCTGTCAGTTTTTGAACAAGTATTGGTACTACCTGTAGTCAAAAACCAACAAAATGATGTATTCTGATGCCATTCTACCGTAAAAATGCTTAGGTCCGGTCGGAACGCCAGAGCTGTGTGGTTGAAGCTAACATTTGTTCAGGTTCGTACGTCAAAAAGTAACATGAGCCCCAACGCACATTTTCAGTCTTTATAGATATGCCCTGTCACAAATATTTTACCCTGAGTAACATTAACGCGTTACAGAGTGATAACAGTTGCGAAGGGAAGTATCAAACAAGAACTCACAAACAACAGTGGTGTGTTTTAAACTTAGGATAAGGATAGCAATGTTAAACAGTTTAAAACAGCGAATCGCGAGAAAACAGAATGTGAGCGTAGATAAGAACAGCGCAATAAGGAATACAATCCAAACTCGGGCTCTTAAAGTTTTCCAATGCACTACATCCAACAGTTCGTTTCATAACTTGTCAAGGTTCGGCTTGAAGCATGTATCAGAAGTGATTTAGTGTCTTTCCAAGCATTGACGACTTCGTAAATTGAAATCAACAGTTTCTATACTGTTTGTCCCTGTTTTCGAGGTACCGTCTACACTGTCTTCCTAAATACTTATCCAATCACAGTAAGATTGTCCATCTAGTAGATGAATTATTCGAAAACATTCGTTTCAAGGTAACCCAGAAAACTGTCGTGTCGATTAAGTTTCAGGAATGATTTAAGGAACGGTAGGCATTCAGCAGTAGAGTCTAATTTCATTTAACAGAAACCATAAATGGGGCCGAGTAGCTGTTGCCCACAAACGCACACAACCATAAGCATGAAAAGTCAAGTTTTCAGATGCCACCATGACTGACTAGCTAACACTCAAGGTAACCAGTGTGACGTTCGCTTCAGGGGTAAAAAAAAAGTCGGAATTGAGATTCCAGCCGGCAAATGTACACATCCGGCGATATGATTCGGGTTTAAATTACTGCCAATATCTCGTTCAGGTTTGGGCGGCTTGACGGTATTCATCGCTAGTTTGACCCGTTATGTAGCATGACAACAAACACTCAGTGCCGTAAAGACAAGAACCAACTTGCTGATTTGGGTCATCAAGCCGCCTTGTAAGGAGCGAAGCTCGGGTCTGTCGAAGGCCAGATGACCAGCTGTTTCAGATTACAAAATACTCCGGTAAATTCCAGTGGCATTCGCATTATGAAATAAGAGACTTGAGTAGTATGCGAGACAGCACGTAGTGAGGTATACGCGTGACCAGAACTACGGATAGTATTAAGATGGAAATCCAACCTGGCAGGGACGTGATTACAGGTGGCCTTCAAACTGTCGTATAAAATGAACCACACACACACGTTTAAAAGAAGCATGCGTAAATAATGAATCCACTCTGTTTGAGAGAAGACTAGAACTACAGTGCAGAATAAGGCACATGTACACAAGGACAACGTCCGAAAATTGTCAAATAATAGAACGCTGCAGTTGATATTACGCCTCGGGTAACACACTAACACGCATGAAGTCTAAAAGCATAACACAATTTAACTCTCAAAAGGCTCCCACTGGATCATGCGGGCAAATGGTATAAAGATGGGTCATGGTTATCCATACCTGTGCAAATTTGATCTTGAACTCTTCCAAGCGCCGATGAGCTTGCGCATTCACTACCGATTGCTCACTAGAATTCCACGTGTCACACTCCACATCATCGTCATCACTAGCACTATTGTCTTCATGATGGAGTCGGTGTGGACTGGACCTGGAAGGCCTGAGACGGCGACCGGAATAGAGCCTCAAATAACAGCGCCAGTTGCTGGAATCGAAACCCCAATGATTCAAATTGTCCACCTCAGTCACAGTATGAGTGTGCCCGACAAATTGATCCGGAGCAAACAATCGATGACACGTCTGGCATTCAATGCACTTCGAAGTTGTTTCTACATAAAGATTCGGATGGATGAGACCCAGTTGTCGACCAAAACATTCGTGCAACACAGGAATCGATTCTGAAGAGGACGTGGGGCCATCAAGTTCATCATCGCACAACTGTTCATTTGAGGTAGTGAACTGACGAGTGATGTCAGATCGCGACGAGCCCCCACTGCGTTTTCTCTCTCTTACCGAACCTTCCACTTCGGTCGAAGCTGGCACATTTTTAGATTTCAGTATTGAATCTTTAGGCTTTCTTAGGTCAAGTTCTCCGTCTTCCACATCAACATCTGCTCGTGAACACCGAGATTTCACTACTGAAACCGAACAAGTCAATCCGAAGTGTCGAGGACTTATCAGCCGCGTCTAGCCGATTCCGTATAAATTTCGTCAACCTTTCCGCGTCACTTTTGCGTATAAGACCACAGCTCGAAACGGCCTGCGGTAGAATCTTTCGCGAATGAAGCAGCGTTAGTTGCGCGGGTGAGCAGGTGGTACACGTAATTTGCAATTTTGTACATGCCTCATCGATTGATTTCAAATCAACGTCGTTGAGAACAAAACGGAACAAATGGGGTAGACACAGTCGCTTCTCACCCCAAACGTTAAACCCCATTATTATTTCGCCATCGATCAGACTTGGAACAAGCGTGCCTGTCTCATGTGCATGAGAGGTGTTCGGAGGTTTCGGAACATCAGACGTTCGCCATGATTGGTGCGCTTTTTCTACTTGATCTTTCAATATTGGATAAAACGTTGGCTGGCTATAGAGAAGAGAATCGAATCGATCCTTGTCCGAGCGTTGGCTGTGGTCATGATGTAAGTGTGTCGGTTTGCGCTTGAAACCTGCAACGGCAGATGACGGCGGTAGCTTTCCGTGCACTTTGGGAGCCATTGTTGGACTGATTTCCGTGGATCGGGGCGACGGTACCGGCATGCTCAAATCCTCCGGCAACTGTCGAAGCAATTGCATGGCCCCTGTTTGTAGTGTAGCTGCCAGTGCTTGATGAAACCACCCAGGTGTGAACAGAGGATTAAGCGGAGGGTAAGCCAACTTTTGTTGTGTATGTGTATCTTGGCGGGGAAGTTTGTTTGGGGAATACGTTGCCAATAGACTGTTAATTAACTCCATGCCATGTGAAACGGGTGGACGGGGATTCAAGCCCTGTCTCAATGCCAGAGCCTTTTGAGCCATAACAGGATCTGTTGGATTGTATGGAACATGTGGGTACATAGGGAAGTACGGGTTGTGCTGTATGGAAAATGTCATTTGTAGGTGTCCTGGACGTGGGACGGATAGTTCACACGTGGCTTAGGTTATCTCCACAGGCTACACAAAAATGTACGTCGCACGAGCAAACACCTGATCGCGCACGTTGCAATGCTCAATGAATGGCGTGCGAATGTTTCACCAATGCGCAGGTTCACACAGCACATATGCCTGTCTGTTAGCAGACGAGCTCATGGGATGGATTTGGAGCAGGAATGCGACAAGGTCACACCGGTCCAGACTGTCTCGTTTCCTGTGTGTAGTGCCTGTTCTGTCTGTCCATCTGATCTCAGGCGGTCTACCAGCAACGCGCAGTTTGCTAGTCTAGCGCACACCAATTCGCGTAGGCGGCCTTCAGATGGCCTTTACGGTGAACCAATCAGCGTAAGAAATAGAAACGCGCAGCCCATTGGCAATTTAAGGCCAGGTATAGCGAGCGTGTTGGTCTCCATTTTGCACATGTGCGCAGTCGCGACGTGAAAAGTGAATGGCCGACCTTGTGCGTGCATATGGGGCCGCCACGGGTACGTCGATGTCTGATACGCACCACAGTGACTGTCCCCACCAGGTCACCATACAGCCTGGCTGTAGGCGCCAGATTCAGTTTTTTTCGTGCGGATTCACACGCATCACAACACGTTGACATCGTACAAATCACAAAGTAATTGGAGCAGAGGGTTTATAATTTGTTATTTGATCTCAAGGAAAGTGATCGAAAACACACTCAGCTAACAAGCACCACTCTAAAAGCGGTAGTTTCTGTCACCATTTCTGATCAATTAATAGCTCCGCAACTTGCCGGTTTCTCACGAGTTATACGCAGTTTACGTCCATCAACGGTTCTGAGCCAGTGGGAAGCGGATGCTAGTCAGTTTAGTGTGCTCTAAATGTTGCTTGTGGTAGTCAAAATCTAAAGTGACCTTTGTCATGTTTCTTCGTCGCCATCTTCCTACACATCACACAATCAGAAGTGCACACAGAACCCCGCTTAAAAATATCAAGACATTCGGGGTGGGCGTGAACGATGTTTATTGGCGGAATGAACATTAGATTGAGAATAATGGGGATATCAACTTTGTTATAATTAGGGTGTGTTTGGCAGTAGCATATTTTCGTCTATCCACCCTGCCATGTGCAGACAGAAAGATTGTAACAGGATGCATTAGGTAGTTTGAAAGGCATGATGACTGTGTGTAGAATTTTGGGAGAGGGCATTCGAGAAAGGCATCTTGTAGATAGGACTGATTGAACCCTAGGGCCAAGAAGAAAAATCCACCTGCCTGCGTAAAAATACGCGACATGGGTCAAACCAGCGTTCAACATACCTGTGTTCACCGTGACGAAGTTTGCACAACAAATTCATATGTTTTTTTCGTTCGTGGTGTAGATCGTCTTCATGATCACATTTCAAAGCAAATACAGTTTGGCCATCACCAACGGTCACTTGTTAGAACAAGTCAGATTCCCATGTGGATAGCTCAACTTGGATCGTTTAAGGTGTGCATACTGTGTTTACCATCCTTAATGCTTCGACTTGGCATAGACACGGAAACGTGAATAGTTGGTCATGCGATCAGCGCGTAGTGAAGTCCCAACTACACTGTGCAATATGCCAAGCAGTTGCATAATTTATTATTTCATATTCCCTCGGTAACAATATGCTTTTTCTATGGATTTCTTCTTTTTTAAGTTTTTTTTGGACCGTAAGCGTACACAGGATTTGAGGACAGGTTAAGTGTTGAGTTTACCATTTTTCGTTTTCACATTGTTTGCTTAACACAAAATTAAACCCAATTATTGAAGTTTATTATCATAATACTGATAAGTTCTCGAAAATGCCGATACATTATCGAAACAAATGTACGCAGATTCACAGGCGGACAGTCCATATAAACGGCTATTCAGTCAATGGTTACTGGCTCCTTTACACTACACTATTATCTCCCTAGAGAAATAAATGACTAAGAGGTAGTGAGTGATGATAAACCACTTTTAACAAAATGAGGTTCGTCTTTATTTGAAAAAACACTGTTTAGCTAGGTAACACAAGTTCAACAGAAGTGGATGGTCTCTGGCTGGATAGCCTATCTGGACAACTTGCAACATGTAACACTGTGGCACAGTGATAACGAATCTGAAGAAATTTTTATTCATCATAATCAAGCTTTTTTTTTAAAGTTATGTTTTGTTACTGCGTAAATTAAAGATGTCCCACTGATACGGCATCGCCTTAAGATGAATCATTGGAACAACTTTATTCCCTATCGTTCGGGCTCCAAGTAACACCATTGTCTATTAACACAAACCAGTAGAGCTGAACTGCTGGATGTTCTCAATGATCTTCGGGGGACAAGCTGTAGAAGCGCACGTTGCAACAAAGCGACGTCCGAACAACATAGATGAGGAAAATTGAGTCCCACGACGTCTCATTTATGACCTACACCCAAGGTCATGTATGACATGAGTTCGATTTATTGCAACAGTGTGGTTGATTAACTGACAGGGAGATTTCATCCGTGCATACGCATTACCCGTGCGGTAGTTTCCCCCATTCGTAATCACCTTGTTCCTTGTCACGCTTGGTAACGTGTAATCTATTGTTTGGCCAAATGAACAGTAAATCTCTTTCAGGAAACAACGTGTTAGAGTCCACCATTGAGGGACTTAATTACTACGTTCAAAGTATGTTTTTAAGAGTGCTATTTTTGTTACCAAGATACAGCGCAAGATTGATAGTGTTGACATCTGATTTACTCCTTTCATTCAACCAAGGTTCCCATGTTTTCAAACTTGCGAGTTTCAAACATGTGACCCGGTCAGTCCGGTTTGATTCGATCGGTATCACAGAGAGTCTAGTCTGCCAAAATGTCACAAGCGTAATCCACATTGTGTAGCCCGATTTTTGGAAATGTTCCAAACATTCGCTGGCTAATCTGCTATATGGACACGAAAATCGATTAACGAACTAGTCGATTATTCGTTAAAACGTCCACGTTGCGTGAGGGGAAGTCATCGGCCACGATTTTCGGCACTACACTCTATTGCCTATTGTGTAATTAGTAAGTCGATCGCATTCACCTGGACTGAGACCATCATTACATTTAGTTACTTGAAATTTATTTGAATGCGATTTTACACGACACCAACTTTATTCCATTACTGACTTTTAAAGCGTCGATCGTTAGAAACACAATAAGTGGAAAATCTTACAAAATAAAATGTGACTTAGTCAGATAGTGTCGTGGATAAAATTAGGTAAATGGAGCAATTTTCATAAAATGCTGTTGACTAACCTACATCCTTAAAGTCTTTCGAAGAAGAATTGAGTAGAGTGGTGTTAAAAATTTTGTACCCGAATACAAGATTAAAAATACACGTCTACCGTGACCTCCAGTGAAAATCAGTTCAATCTCGAGTCTGGGCGGTGTCCGAATTTGGGTATGTGAATTGTGAACGGTGTTCATCTTCAAAACTCGTAAAATGCTTTATTGAAAAACATGTGTCAATCTCGAGTCTGGGCGGTGTCCGAATTTGGGTATGTGAATTGTGAACGGTGTTCATCTTCAAAACTCGTAAAATGCTTTATTGAAAAACATGATTTAATCACGTGGCCATTTAGGCTTAACGATAAGAGACAGGTTACAAAGTATGTGCAGTTGTTGCTCTCGACGTTACAATACATTTCGAATTGCTTAGCTAAGGGGACTTTAATTGCCGGCTAGAAATTACCAGATAGCTTGATTGAGGAAGAGAAAGTACTGTACGACTAGACTGCCGAGTGGAACCACTCGCGATGCCTGAGAATTCCAGCCTCTATCAGCTGCGTGATCAGGTGCTCACGGAAAGCAAGCAGATTACTAACCATGTTCAAATCTGTTCCCTAATCCACAGGCACATGTGACTGAATTTGGTACGACTACATGCTTCGTTGCACGTGCAACCATACGCAAGCCCCAATTCCATGTGAGCCGGCTCTGTTTGCTTGGTTAAGCTTGAAACAACTAGATGTCGTGTTAGGCAGCTATGAAACGAATTTTCCAAAACGCTTAAGTCATTGCACTCTTCCTACCCCTCTATCCCCCCTCCTCCTCTTCGCCAACATATGCGCCAGAGATACGTCATAAATTCTGTCATCCGTTCGACGTGTTTCCCTGATCCAAGATCGTATTTGTTCTGTGTCAAATCGTTTCATTCAAAGTCGTTTTTGTGCGGTTTTAATTCCCTCAAAAGTTAAGGGCAGGGAACGCGTAGACCATAATTCATTGTACATTCATCATCCCCTGTTTGCTGACCCACAGATTTAACACACACCCTGGACTGTAGACGCCAGAAACATTCGATTGTGAATTATGGAGATCGTGTGCTGGGGCTTTGTTCATTCTGTCAGTCTATGCCTTGTCTGTGTGTGTGGTGTTGAAGTGGGGAGCTTTCGGGGTGGATATGCCGCTACCATCGATGAGCAAGTCAGGGCATAGCTTTCAAGACTGCTATTGATGGATCACTATCAAGTTTTTTATGGTGTACCGCGAACGTAGGCTGCACGGATATGGACCCACTAGCCGGGGTAGGTTTATCATCCAGCACCGTTCTGAAACGCGATCATGTTTAAGTCATTGTTCGCCGCATTACCGTATACCGTCCCCCTCGTGATATGCGTGTATATCGCGAGTGACACAGCTGTAGAGCATTCACATGGTTTGTATGATCAGTAGAAAAAACCATTACAGACCACATGATTCATTTGTGGCCTCAGGCCCTCACTATTCGCGTGACGACGAGGTGGTGAAAATCGGAGGGATATCCACTGAGCACGTGAATATTTGGATTTGCTCTTAGCACGGGAGATACACAATCAGGCTCTAGTCGTGAGGACAACATAATTAGTTGAGACAATCGAACATGCATCCGAGTGCGTATAGTCAGTGGCTATGTTGAGAAGATCACTGTAACCATCGTCAAGCCCATATTCACATCAGTACCATGACAAAGTGAGTTATCGGACATGTGTACATAGGTTAACCGAAGAACAATGCCAACAACCAACTCAGCAAGAGGTTATCGTGTTGTCAGCGCCATACTGAATGCGCCCAAGTCAAATAGCCATAGTTTACTGATAAATGGCCGGGAGAATTTATGATGCTACAAATTGAGTAACATACACGTTTAATCTCAATTCCCGCACTCAGTTAGATAGTCTAACCGACCCCTTTTTGAAACAATGCACTCGAAGTTCGACCGTGCTTGACCTTGTAGTGGACAAGAGGGAATGCACTGCACATTCGTTCACAAACAGTTCAAAATGCCTTTCCCGAAGAACAGTTCGAAACGTAGTCCCAACAGGCATCGAACTAGAGAACGCATTGGGTTTGGAAACAAACCGTATATTTCCAGCAATGTTTGGAAATATGATAAGTAGTTAGCTCTAGCCTAATCTGGGACCAACGGCAGCAACCAAGAGAAGAAAGAAGGGGAACGCGAAGTGGGCTCCAGTCTACCCGGCAGCACTCAAAAGCGTGCCGAGCGAAAAGTGTGTGGAACCTTCGAGTCCATTAAATAACACTCGAAAAAGTACAAATGAAATGACTTTGAAGAATAGAATAATAGATGAGTCGTTAGGAAAATGACAAGCATTCGTTGCGTGCAATTAGTTGCACGACTGAAGAAAGTGGCACTGAGTTCATATCAGGCCTCCTATAGCAGATGTACACAGAATCATGCGTACAGAACAGATAAGCGAGAAAACACGGTTGCAGCCGAGGATCCTCAGAGAAGTCACACGATCGTTGTACCCTATAAACGTATCAGTATTGCACATCCTCTCCACGACGAACAGTTGGGCTTCAGTCCATGATTTTAAGGGGTAACTGTGCTGACTACTGCTCTGATGTCCTCACATTGGGCACAGCCGAGTGATCACTTCTGAACGTCTAGCCACTTTCGCTGGTCAAGTATGCTGAGATATCCAAGCTATAAGAGTGAACATTTTCTGTTCAATAGGCGCTGGCTGAATTGTCTATCGGGATATGGAAGCTGCGATCAGGTACGAATGACGCCAAACTTATAACAACATAATCTTCCACTGCATGTCAATAATCAAAACACGGTTCTGCAAGTTTAGTGAGTTCTGTGGTTTCAACTTGACTGACAACATCAGGTCACATAGTCACGGACTGGAGGTAACAGGACAGTTATGGTGTCTCCTCTAGATGTGCTCAAGCAACCCGAACATTATTCACAACTGAAGACGGTTGAATATCTAACTGTGGTTGTGCCTGATCTTAGTTCACGCTGCACAGTTGTCCTAATGTTAAGGGTTCTCTCGAAGTTTGATCACGGCTAGCCCCTGACTAGCGTCTACAGGAGAGAGAATTTCGACGTTGGAGGAAGGGCTGCGTAGTAACTGAATCTGAGTTGCTTAGTGAATTACATCATAGTACACATACCTAACTTTTAATCATCACATAATTGTTCAGCGTGACTTTCGTACTTCCAAAGCATCAACGCATGCTAAAAGCAGCACCAACTTGCACGCTTGAATCAAAGAATGTGTGTCCAAGTGTTGTCGTCTGTCTGCTGGATGTGAGCTCTAGAGAACACAAGTATTGGAACTGTGTGGAGAGACCATAGGTTGTTCAACAATCAGTATCTTCCTATCCGCTTCACCGACTGAAAGCCAAGGCGAGCAAAAATATTGTCCGCTTCTAACTGTGGTCTAAACGATGGTACTTTCAGAATAGACCATAGCGTCTCTGTGTGTGTGTGATATGTGAAATTACTACATATGGACTAATCCAATATTCGCATAAGGCTATTCGATCAAAGGTTTGGAGTATGGATAACAAAATATAACTTATCTTGTAACACACTTACCTGTTTGTTGTAATCAACGATGGGAACTAAAGTGAGACACTAATCTGTAATAGTTAGCAGAGATACCACCTTTAGTGTATCACCTTGCGAACTTATTGTCTGGACAATAGCATGGAACCTCGTCACGTGTTTTGTCGAGCTATTCAAGTGAATTACCAATACAAATACCAATACCAGTAGTTCACTGGCCGCCGTATTCGCCGAGTTTAACCCTCCACTGTAAACGTCTGCTAGAGCCTTGGCTACAAAGACAAATAAATGAGATTCATACTTGACCTCACTTATACTGAAGATAGCATGCACTGTTGCCTCAATCACTTGTCCCAAACAACAACCAAAAGTATGACAATGATAGAGTTGAACGAGTATGGAAAACATGAGGTGATATCACGCACTTCTAAGAGTGATATCTAGTTCTTTCCCTAAAAAGTATGAAAATACTCATTTTGAAGGGGCTTTTATTGCCCTGCGACTATGATCTTATTAGGTTGCCGTGAATTTCAACTGCTACCGCCTATAATGCGGGAATAACGATCAAAACCCTGATTTTAACACAGGTGACGACTGGATTAGTAACAGGTCGACTGGGGGCTATTACACTATTTAAGTTATCACCGTCGTGCTCACCAACAACCATTCTATAGTTCTGTTAACGGACGTCATAGTCACAAACAAGTGATTCGTTGTCCCAACCTCAACACTGTACGGTAGTATCACAAACGACTACCTGTGAATGTATGCACGGTTTAACCTAAACGGTCTGGTATCCTGTCACAAACAGGAAGCGTGTTTGGGGCAAGCTCAACAGCGCACAATTCCAGTCAAAACATTTCTGTTCCAGACAGTTGACCTTCATAAGTTCGCCAGTTAACCACGCGCCAGACAGCCGTAGGTCATTACACACTCACATACACAAGACACAGCCATATCACACACGTCGCACAATGGCTACAATCGATAGAATGTGGATGATGATTCATGTTGTGGCTGCGGTATCTTAGACCACGTCAGTCTGTTTTCAGGCTGGTGCGTTTATATTTACTCGGAAGACATACAGTACTTGTGGTACACTGACAGCTCTGTAACCTATGCGATAGGGCACTTCATAGGTCGTGGTTTCGATAGCGCGAAAGGGTAGGGTGGTTGTAACACTGACCAATAATAGAACAGGGACAACAAAATACAACAGCCGAGCTGTTAATCCCGTCTGTCAGTTCTATCATGGTTTAGCCATTCATTGTTTGTAATCCACCGTGATGTGGACCACAAGTGCGTTGGTAGACGAACCCGCAGTTATGTTCTGGTTGTCACAGTGACTTTCAGGTCAAATTAAGTGTGCATGTTTGCCTGATTATCTGTCCAATCTCCCACCAAGTACATTGCGGGGGGTCACTTTAAGTCAACCGTGTTACACAGTTTTGTCCGCTGAATCTCATTTGATGTTGTCAGTGAAGTAATGGTTAAGGGGCTGATGTACACTCGTTTTTGACGACAATTTCGGCAGTCAGATGAACTTGTAAAACGACTTATTCAACTTCCGCCTACACAAAGAGCCGGAAGTACTCTATTAAACAATGTGGAAGTTTCAGAGGGAAAATGAACGAATAGCATGACTGCAAGCGGAACACGAAATGAAGAGAGTCAGATTTTGCACGCCCACCTGCAGTATATATCTATATAACTCAGTGTTCTCGTCATCGTTCCTAGACAGAGCCACCTTACATCGAGATAGTTCTGCAATGCTAACGCGGTTGGAATTGGATTTTGAAAACCAACGGCTCAGTCGTCCGTGGTTATTAGTTGCAGTTGGCGAACGAACACAGAACAAGATGAAACTGAAACGATTCTAGTGACTCCAAGCAGTGGCTCACAAAAGTCCGGGAGATGGGCAGAAAGACCGTGTAAACGTGGGTCAAACGGGTTGATAAGCACGAGATCGCAGGTGGACGTTTGAAAATGGGTGCTGAAACATATTTGCAATATAGAGGACTGATTGATTCATAGGGTTACAATAATGAGTTCATCTAACTGCATATTCACGCTGTGTTATGAGTACTTTGGGGGTAATATCTGAACAAAGATGTCATGAGATTCAGCCAAGATCGGTCAGTATTCTACTAGGTAGGAGGTCCACGCCGGCATCTGGTGAGAGCCGCAGACAGCCTTCTGAAATGTCGTCTATGGCAAATTAATCAAAAATGGTGAAAGTGGACAGTCCTGACATGCGCCGCTGCCGATGCTGAAATGATTCACTGTAGACCTAAATCGAAGACAGCGGAACAAAGTGCCGACAATATGTTCACATAACTGTTCGGTACACCTTTGCGTTTAAGCGACTCTAGAAATGTAGATCAATCCAACGATTCCAACGCATCTTTACAGTTGAGAGGAACGGTAGTTGATGGTCGGCGGTACACGTGACAGTTAAGTATTAGTGAGGAACACTAACGTATTGTTGTCTGTGATGATGATGATGGTGATTCAGCCACGCTG
>LOND01028620.1:8798-26627 GCA_014220965.1 Paragonimus kellicotti | reverse complement strand
TACGGTGGAAGAAGACGGGTTGAAGATGCAAAAGTAATTACGTGGATGCACACATGGATTAGCAACAGAAGCTCCATTGACTCCTATTTTCCGCGGTATCAGATAGCGTCCTCAACTAACGTTGTTAATTGTCCTAAGTCATGCTGAAGCAAGCTTCAGTGTTATCGTCCTCATTTCTTGAAACCAATTAATACACTGCCCATCATACTACTGCTTCCCCCTAACCTACCATTCACAAACATGGGACAGCGTGATCTACGATGAGATGGCCAGGTCAGTAAAATCTGAGACAGAATCACTGTGATCGGAAGTCGATGGAGTCTGTCCGACACCAAGACACGTTGCCAGAGTTTGTCATTGCCGACATGACATTCCCACCACACGCCATTAGTGCTTCGAAGGCACCGATGGTGAACATTAAAGCTCTGTTTATATTCTCCGCACGTCCGGGCTAGGTTTTGCAACCGTACAGTAAGACTGCTCGTACGGTGGTACCAAACGGCGATTATGTCAACGCCACAGATGACGTGAGCTGGCAAACGCAATCCAGGCTTCAGCTGCATGCCTTCAGTTTTTATCAAATACTCCACTCCATCTGATGCTATCTCAACAGCAGTGGACAGTGTACACTGTGAGAATAGCCCTTCAGATGAGCAGTGTTTCGGTGTAATGTTCATTTCATGTTCAGGGGAATAATGTAATTTAACTTTTATGTTTATTCATCAAATGTGTACATATTAAGTGTCTTGCTAGCCCGGCTGATGTCTAGTTGAAGTAGACAAGCTTGCTTGCCAGTTAGTTTGGGTACTATTCATCGGTTTGTAGCCTCTCAAAATGATTGAACACCGATACGTTATCCATAACCTTCGACCACTGATGTGATTCACTATCCGTAATTCGTAAAGTTGAGGGTTTACATGTTAGTAAAAAGCCGGTGGACTAAACGATATTGAGAACTCTTAGTAGTTAATTTGTTCCATATTGCAGGGCACACGCTGTACGAGAAAGATCATGCTGCCCGATTGGTGAGGTTTTTAACGCCTCCAAATTGCGTTGCCAAATCGGATGTTTTTTTTACTATGGCCCCCGTTGGCACAAAGCTCCGAGTTGTTGGGCAAATGCTTTCATATTTCATAAAACTGAATACTCCTCGGTGGCTTATTCATCAATTAATTGGTTGCCATTCCTGTCAATATGTGCGTTATCATGGAGACATCGTCACTTGTGTTTACTAATAGTGATAATGTCATAGTGTAAGAAGAGTACCATTATTGAGCTGGGGACTCGCCCGTTAATAAGCTATGGACTCAATAGCATAACACTATACATCCGGAACGAAACAACATACTGGAGATTGTAGAAGTGGTGTATTTCGATTGTGTGCGAATTTTGCTGGACTCTAAACCTGAGTTTTCTTATTTATGCCGTCAATAAGTATCCGCCTTCATCAATGAACATGACATCACCTACCAAGGTGGACTGCCAGATTATTTTTGGCTGAACCCAACTTGGGGAGTTTAACCGCTTTTGTCGATCTAATCCTGGCAGAGGTCAAGTGAAAAGTAGACCACCGATTCCTAAAAAGCTCTCGATCTTGTTCTCCTAAGTTTGGTTGTCATTAAGGCTATCGTTGAGTTACCAGTGCATGGTGGTAGCCCGATAAACAACACCTGGTCCATGTGTGTGTCTGTGTCTGAATTTGCCGAACTAATTAGCTGCGGTTCAGATTGCCGATATCACTCTGTTCAGCCGAGCTATGTACTGGTGCTCAGTGGGAGAGGCGGAGTACGAGTATGTCTGTGTTCCTCTTCACCCCGGTCTGCAATCGCTTGCTCGTATGCATGCATGCGTGCACACACGCGTTTGAAGCTTAACGCATCCACAATGTTGTTCGTTTGCTTCCCCCTGCTAGTATGGTTATATGCGTGCCTCACATTCGAACTGCTACAACTTCTGATGTTGTTTTCTGGGTGGCATCATCCACGAGCTTCTTACACTTGGTTAGGCGTTTATGCGTTCACTCTCGTGATAGCCTCTCCCTGTTCGACTGTGTGTATATACTTACTCGCTTCGGCGGTATATAAACTAAAATTGGAACGATGCAGAGATGATTAGCATGGCCCCCGCGCAAGGATGACACGTAAAATCGTGAAGCGTTCTATATTTATTGCGGTACGCAAGGTAACCATCGGTGCCATAGGTCGTGGTGACATGACTATATGGCGTTGCGATGTGTGCGGCCGCGAATGCGCTGGCCGTTTGGGATTAGTAGGTCATCAGCGTACTCATAGTACACCGTCGGCGAAGAGACAACGAGTACGTTAGGGTCAAGTAGGTTATATCAGTTATATCCATATTTTTCTTGTTCACATCAACCAACGACTACCGTCGTTTGGAACTCACCCGCTCCCATTTTCAGAAATCTGGTTGTCTGTGGGCTTCTACCTTTCCTTTTCTTTAGCATTGTTGGTGTACTGTATGATGAATGTTTTCTCTGTTTTCTTCCAGTCTAACCTTGCATTTTGATTTTACTCCATATCCTCTCTAGAGTGCACTAACATGTACTCCTATAATGGAATGCTTCTTGCGTCATATTTTCAATACTTTTCTTCCCAGTGTAGATCTTACCATTGCAGTCTCTCTGTTTATTTCTCGAGAGATAGGGGTTTCATTTTGGAGCTAGCCTATGAATTGGCTAACCAGCATTGGCCGGCTGGACACAAAGGCCTCACTCACACACCTACTGGTCTTATTCCTTCGGGTTTACACCGGATACGTGGTGTGTGAGTGGAACCACAAGTGGTGCAGCGCAGCCACTTGCGCAGGCGTCCTTTGGCTTCGGTCACTGTGACAGGCTAATCCGAATCGGATGCCGCCAACCGAATTCGCCGAAAGCACACGACCGTATTAGGGGCTGCCGCCACTCATCAGGTGCGCTTACTCGGTGAACCTTGAGCTCACATCCTATTACGCGGACGGTACGTGCTGAAGTTGAAAGATAATAACTCTGCGAGTTAGTTTTGTTGTGTATCTCAAATCGCATGAAGTTCATAGATTAATTGCAGATGTCAAAACTGTGATATACACATCTGACCAGAGTTTCAATGACAACTCAAAACTAACGCAGCAAAATTAACTTAACGGAAATAAGAATACACACAATAAGATGTTTGAGGGACTTGGCTTTTGTATTTTTTTAGAAACTCTTTCGGAAAGGCGGTATGCCTAGCAGTAGCTAAAATGTCTACGGCAACAGGATTAGCGGCATTCCCGTAATTGACTTTCATTTTCAGTCATATCTTTCAATATCTTTAGCCAACAAAGATCAACATCTTCTGGACACCAACCGGAAAGTCAGACAAGGCATTCGGAGGTCAAATTTCTTATCAGTTTAATAACATTCCTACACAAAATCATGGTTTGCCCATTCTTCTGTTTTACCAGCCTCAATCAAGGAGTACGACACGGTGAGTGTGGGCTAGACGCTTAAGGGGTATCCGAGCAATCTTAAGCGACTACGTGAACCTCTCCTTACACAAACTATGTTTAGCTCTCGCAAACGCACGTCGCTGTACCCTATCTTTGCTTAGTTGTTGTTCTTATCACACACCGCCATAAGTAGATAGACTGCGAACCGGATAAGTTTCCCAGCCACAATGATATCGAGTGCACAGCCGCGTTGTACCTTACTTCCTGACGCTGGTTCCAATGGTTGTCTCAGGTTGACAAATGCCACCTGGATCTATTCGCTACTCAGGAATATCTTTGTTCCAACGCCGCCGACATTTATTATACAACAGCATCAGATTAAGATTCGAACCAGCGACTTTTGGATTACGGGCCTATCTTTCATTCCGTAGACCGTCGTCCTTAGGAACGTTGCACTAACCTGGATGATTTGGAGGACGAGTACCACTTGTGCGCACATAAATAATTGGGTGGTGAAAGTGAGCATCAACAACGTTAAGGGTTTCCAAAAATCTATTCTTGCGGTCCTCACCAACGCATGCTTGTCGTCAGGTATACCACCGTGCTCACATAATAAATAGTGGTATTTACAGGTAATTTACATGTTCTTGGATTATGTTTTCCGCTTTTTGTTGCGTTTATGTTTGAATCGTGTGGCGAGATCTGTTCACCAACTTCATCAGGCACTTCATTGCGTGGATTTCTCCATATAATTTCAGCTATCACTATTACAATATGTTCTGTCACTTACGAGCCGAAGGCGATTGTGTGGGGTATCATTTGACTCGCGAGCAACAGGAAATACTGTAGTTCAGTTGTTGTCTGGAATGGCTTAAATCTTACGGTTTGCTCGAGGCTCATTGTATAAAATCGATTCATTGTAGCAGTTCTAACAACCAAGCGTCATTTTAAAACTGAGGGTATATTTTGGCAAACAAGAGTTGACCAAAGGCAGCTGTTTGCACACACAAATACAAACCTTTAACACACTGCGATCTCTGCGAAACCAAAACCACTCATGCTCATTCAGTGCTCATATTTTCCCCAACTGTTATCACTTGTTCTGCGTAGCATACCGTTGTTCACAAATTTTGCCTATGAGACCAGTGATCATACGGTCCAAGAACTGCGGCACTTAGTGTGGTTCCTAAACCTTCGTCGGTACGAATTGGAATATATTGGTAATTCCTCACCCAATGAACGCCTACAATTGTAGACCATGAGACCAAACAACTCTTCGTTTTGAGTACCACCTGTTATTTTATTCCTACCCAATTTCTCATCAGCAATGACAATCAACTCCGTTTCGAACCGTTCTTCTTACGATTCTGCCCGAGGGTTGCCAGTGAGATCGTACAATCGTAATTCCGGTTTGGAATATTGTCCTAGTGGTGCACTAAACGAACCTAACGAAAATGCAATGGACATACAATCCACTTCATCCATGATGAGCGGCTCAATAGGATCAACCATCAGCTCCACGGCTACGAACGAGATGGTGGAGTTGACACATGGGGCCAGTGCACAACGTTTGCATTCGCTACACCCTCTTGGGCCTACGGTTAACAACACGACCAACGGAAATAACAACGGCAGCAGCGGGAATCCTACGGGTACCCCAACACGATCACAACCCTATTCGACGAGTTCATCAAGTCTTCCCTTGACACCAAACACACCATACTCTGCACCACTGTTAAACTGGATATCATCGGATGCGTACATGTCGCCCAGTTCGGACCATCCGCCGGCTTACACACACAATGTTTATCGTCTTAGTCCAGGTCAACGGCGTTTCGAACGTCAGCGTTGCGCAGATCGTACGGGAACAGCACCGGTTGTCTCATGTGTACCAACCTGTGTCTACTGCCTGGGTGATGACCGACTAAACCCGCGCGTGAACCGTCCAGAAGGTCTGTTGCGCTGTTCGCGATGCGGCACGTGGGCTCATTTCAGCTGTCTTCATTTGCCCACACATGTGATTGACACAGCCATGCGATATGCGTGGCAATGCATTGAGTGCAAAACCTGTTGGCTTTGTGGATCGCCGGAACACGAGGTTAGCAATGTGTGGCACAGCATGTCTTTCTCTCTCTCTCTCTCTCTCTGTGTGTGTGTGTGTGTACATTTCAGTTTGTTAGACTCTGTAAAGAACTGAAAATGAAAAGCTCATCTTTTCAGTTGTAGTACTGTGGTTGCCCTAGTAAACAAAGCGTTGCGGTAACAGCGGCCAATCAAGAACCGATCCTACCTGAGCCTACCAGAACTAGTCAGGGTATTTTGGTTTTTTAACGTCATTTTCAAGTTGATTCATTCCCATGATTACACCACTGTTGACCTAGATTTTAAGTCAGTCGTGTAAATATACGTATTTACACGTCTATCTCGGATCCTATTGCAAATTCCCGGTAAGTACATTTTAAAGCTTATTTTGACGTGCGTTTCTTGTTTGAGATGACTGGTTTGTACTCCAGAAGGCAATTATATTGGAAGATCCTGCCACACATAATAGCTATGGCAACGGGCACGGGTTCTGTTATAATGTATGACCGGATTCTTGAGTACCGGAGTGCACACTGGTCAGCCTAACGGAAAAACGTGAAAGCCGAAACAACAAGCGTACAGATGCACTGTAAGTAATCTCGCAACAATACTTGAACCAGACTTGCAAACACGTATGAATTCTAAACTTTGTGTGAACGTGTAGGCCACTGACTGTGGGATTTGATAAACTAGCCGGTCAGAGAGTGCTAAAATATTCGAATCAATTTTAATGAGCTCTAATGGATCCGATTATCGGCTAGCTGCTGTTACTGCAACACAAATTATACAACACCCAGGAGCTCACCAACGTCGCAGGCGTTAGTATAGTGGCAGTTGGTGCAACTGGTTGAGATTATATATCCGTACATTAAATTATGCTTGTAAATCAAAAGTCAACTGAATCAAACAAGGCGATGGGGGCGTGATGCACGAGATTCATTGGAGGTTGTGTTGAAACAATCAAAGCTAAGGCAGCACGCGACTACTGACAAACTACTGAGCATCATGTGAGAATTGCCCGATATCCGCAAGGATTCTTCAGTTTGGTTTTCAGTCGCTGACTCACAGATGTTGGCATCATTCCTCTCACGTAGTTCGACTGCTGGGCATGTAGTTGTCAAGTTTAATAACTGTTTCTGCTGCTACTTCATACTCGTTTACACACGTACACACCACCATGAGCAACAATGGCATTACGTCAGTGGTTGACATACAACCGGTCAATGACGGGTTTACATCTGTCACATTGTTCATTCTTCTTTTTTCACGACTTTCTGTTGTTTTCATTTATTCCTCGTTTTTCGGTCATTTGTACTTAGTGTGACATTTCGTAAACTACTGTTAGGATTTACGATAGCTCGAGTCATAAAATCCTTTGGGTCAACGAGGGGACTTTGTGAAACTCCAACGACCTACGTCAAGTTGCTTCATTTCAGAAAATGTACAACCGAGCTGAGAATAGCTGTCTCTGCATTGCACATTTCAGCGACCCACTTCATTAATTATCGTTATTTCCCAGATTAACTCGGATTAAACAAGACTCAAAGCCTCAACCAACGATCAATAAAGTCTTTAGCTAGAGGCCACGTGGACTATGGGGGGCTTCAAGCTGAGAGGCAAACATGACTTATCTATCCTCACTTGGCAGCAATTGTTTTTATTCCCCCTTATCAAATCACTGAATGATTACCGCATATTGTGTATCGGTGAGCCGGGAGCCTCATTGAGAAACGCACGGTATATTAAGCGATAGCTTGGTATCCTTGTTGTATGCCTTACTCATCGAAATCGGTATATTATTAAGGTTCAGATGGGTGAAGTCAACAGATGCTCAGGGTCAAGTTCTCCCCGACGTGCGCAGGATTACATGAAGTGTCACTTTGCACGATACCTTCACACCTTCGAACCACGTCTCACCGTCTTCACCGTTTGGACACAGTTAATCGGCGATTCGACTCTGTATCTGCAAGTCTTTGAAGGCGCATTCACCAACTAGCATCGTGAATATATACAGGAATACGTCGCGAGCTTCAAGTTACTTGCTAAAGCTCAAACGAGCAGTTGCGACTACGAATCCATACTACCTGGATTGTTATTTCTAAGCAACTTGACTGTATCCAGCCTGTAGCATCTCATTGAGTATAAGGGTACACAGCTTGTGATGTAAAAGTCAAAATATTAACTGCTTTTTTAAATCAGTTCGGACATTACGTTTCTAGCCTGTGCATTTGTTTGTTACAACATACCACCTCGACAGATCTCTTAGGCGCACAACTGGAATTATCCTTCTTAATTACCCACAAATCAAAATTGGAATGATACCTCCGGGCAAATGAAAAACGATCATCCCTAAGCAAATTATCAACCCCAGGATTGGTAAGGTGATAAGAAACAAGGCTATCGATTGGTTAAGCAGAAATAAGAGAAGCCGAATTTGTCAGCATGACACTATTCGACGGAGGATATCGGAAAACGAGCTTGGTCCTAATTGTTTAATCATTCATCCGCCAGAACTGCGATTCTCGATTGCCACGATGAACAATTGGTAATAGAACACGAAGTGTAGCAAACATATGTTTTCGATAAAATCTCATCAGGCTGTTACAGTTATAAAAGAAAATAAAACTAAAAACGGTTACATGCGAAGCTTGGTATTGGTCAAAATTCACACCATCTCAATTTGTGTTTGTGGACGCCGATTGGGTGTTAACTGCCTACATACCGATCGGGTGAGTCAGCTAATGGCCAAGGCAATTGAAGCGATTGAACAAAGTTTTTCTGTCCACACAAGGTTGGATTACGTAATCGAATGGCAATGGCCTCGGCAGTGGCCAACATTCGCTGGCGAACGAGTTTTGACCTGTTCGGTGGAACCCTGTAGATAACAGTGAACGATCGATCTATGTTGACCTGATGATCGCTGTCAGCCAGATGACCTACAATGGCAATGGTGATTGACTTCTTCCACCTGTTCTGATTATTCTAGACAAATACTGAGTCGTACGACCCACGTAGTTTGCTGAACAATCGCAAACGAACGAGTAAATCACCATAGATGAGTTGTGGACCGGCACTTTATCCTTCAGATTTAGAGTGATCAGTGGTGAACTGGTGAGTGAAATAATCCGTCTGGCTGCACTGATACGTTCTCTTAAGGGAACTAGCAAACCATCATCATCATCATCACAGACAGACATCCATGGTTCACACTGATGCTTAACTGCCACAACTAGTAAACCGATGGGTAATTGATTCAACCAACACATCTTCTTTGTGTGGTAACCGCATAAACATGGGCTTCCTACCAACCCTTTAAATATTAACTGATGCTTGAACTGCTTTCATGTTTGGTCAAAAAGTTTTCAAGATAGCCAGTCTCTTGTAGAGTACGGATTACAAACTGTAGCTCGTGTTCCAAAGCATTTGTTGAGCAGATTTTTCTGGCTCTATCCGCCAAACATTTGACCAGGTTCCGTTTATATTTTAAGTTTGTACTAGTAGTTAGTAGACCTACTGATCGATTATTTGTAGGACTGATTTGTTATATACTAACCTGCCTGCTTAGAGGATAGATTGCTACTGGTTCTGTGTCCGTGGTAGAATATGTTTAAAATGTCACTTATGTAGCTAAACTCGTGCTTATGGTTATCTTGACAGGTGTCGAGGTTTTATCCAGTGATATAGACCACTCGCAATTTTTTTTGTCGTCGCAACTAATTTATTCAACTTCCCTTATCGTGATCCATAGGGTCACTATCCCCTTAATAATGTATATGGTGATCTATCTCGACCAGTAAATAACAATCGGCTACTTATCTGCATGTTACACGCAGCACTCTGGTTTCAGTTAGAACGATTGTTTTGAGTTTAATTTCTAATCTGCTATCCAAATAGGGTTCGTATTCTTTTTAATTGAGCTAGTCGAAAAGTTTACCAAATGCGAAAGTTACAGCGAGATGTGGACGGTGTCAATCTTATTGAAACCTGTTGATACAAACTGATTTCTTTGTCACTCTAACTACAGATGCGTATGGTGTTCTGTGGTGATTGTGATCGCGCCTTTCACGTGGATTGTTTGCCAACGCCAATCCCGAGAGCTTCGAACACTCACTGGAGTTGTGATATTTGTCTGCACGAGTTGTACGCTATGACCGACGGACCTGAACGTGCCAGTACTGACAAAATGTCTTCCTCGTGTAACCAGCATGAAACTACCCGCTATCCCACACAGTCCAAAGGCATGTGATCCTTATACATTTTGTCGTCTGACAAATCCGTGCACATATGGACTGAGAAATCGTCATTCAGCGTTGTGCTCTTTCTACCTACTACCCATCATCTAGTTCTCAAGCGTCTCCTTTTCTTGTGTGATAAACTGCAATTACGTAGAGTTTCTGCTTACTGCTAGATTTTCATTTTTATTCAATGAATCTTGGTTTACTGTCTGTCCCACGGTGATCATCACCTATCATCCATACCCATATTCTCATCGTTGTTCGTCCTCTGTCACTTATTTCATTTATATATGTTGGATATTGCAATCTTTCTTTCCTCGTTTATCATATTTTTTATCTGGTTTTTCTGTTTTGCTTTCGGACAATCAAGGAACAAACAATTTGTACTGCTGCAACCCAACCCCAAACATACTTACTGATTTTCCGAGCTCAGTTTGTGACGACCAAAGCACTGCGTACATAACAATCACTTTCTAAACAGGACTGTGCGCGATGATCTCGAAGTTTCCTTTGCTCTGCACGAGCGTACAAGCATGAAATTAACCTCACCAGCCCCACACAACTGTCGCATACACGCACGCATGCGTGCACATAAATGCGATCTTCAGGTGATAAACGCACTCAACCTCTGAAGAATTTTCCTCAACTTTTTCTCGTGTGCGCTACCTTTACAAGTGACTGTTGTCATTTTGTTTTGACTTTGTTGTCTATTGTCATTTCATTTCCACTTAACTGTCTTAAATTTATTTCGCGGTTCCTTGTACTGGGTAAGTTTAAAAACGAGTAATCATCTTGCTGTTCTTCTGTTTTGTAGGGTGCATTGAACAGAGGGTAACTACTCCAACCATACCAACACAGTGCAGAGTATTGTTGAAAACAAGCAGTCACGGTCAGGTTAGCCGGTGAAGTTTGCTTCACTGGGGTGATCTCGGCGTTCGGAATACCGTCACTGAACTGTCGGTGGCGATAGTTGCAGCCGTTTTATCGGCTGTCCCCCCCCCCAAACTACCTTATCTTACTTAAGAATCAAAGAACAGATAAGACGTACCACAAAGCGCAACATGCCTGCATGAGAACATCGATCCAGCAAACCGAAAATCCAAACCGCCGTCACTGTCAGACATCAGTCAACTCTATCCAGCCTTGTCTATTGCCAATGCGGATGCCGTGAAAATGGTGACATTTTTAGAGCAAGTGAGGATAGCCACACTTCATTCATACTTGTACACGTGCTTAACCCTACCTTCATGCAAGTACCAAGTCCCTTGATGAGCAAATGACGTGAAACTTCCGTGTGATCCTGTTGTACGTTTTCGGAAGCATCTTTCCAGTTAATCTGATTAAGCTGACAGAGTAGTTCCGGTCTTGTGCATCTTATTTTATGTAAACGACCAAACTGTATGTTTCAGCGACAAGTTACTGAGAATTCCCTCAAAAGTTGTGTTGAGCTTACACATCAAGTGTTTCTACGCAGCAAATCACATGTAAACTATCGGAACCAGTCAATTGCAGTTGCATTGACATCTGCCTGGACAGAATAGATCAGCAGAGCTTATTGCTAAGTGGATGACAGGTTTAATGTTGATCGTAGCAAATTCGAAGAGTTCAACGTCCTCGACCGCCAAGCCTTTCTGGCAACTGATCATCTGGTTAACCCGATTAAACTGTTCAAGATGTTACGTAGTGGTAACCCGATTAGTGGAACAATGCCAATTAGACATCAGGCGGATGTGTGCGCACAAAGACTCCGGCACAATCAGCGTACCTGTCATGGAACTGGTTGCATCATTAGTACGGGGAATGAAAGTATTTGGCTGATCGGTTCACCTGTTGTTATGCCAGTCTGAATAAAACTTACTGATTTTACGTAAGTGACCGATGAGAGTAAATCGAAGTTTCAACGCCGTGCGACATCACTTCTCTGTTTTGGCGAAGTGAACACAACGGAACAACGTATTTCCTGTACTGTTCCGTTGGAAAGGATAATGTTTTTGTGTTCTTTTCCATATCGTGAAAAGTATTGTATTCTTTTGTCCACGCTATTGCCAGACTCCTGGATGTGTTCCTGTTTTACCGATTGTATGCGTTCAATAGTGCTGTGCAATCGTTTACGACAAAAACACGAGGGCGAGATCCATGCCAGTTCCTGTCCAGTCGTCATCAGGTAAGCTAAGCCAATTGCCCTTCTCTGTTTTCGTCTAGTCATGCATTACGAGTGTACACTGGAACCGATGAGTGTGGACTTTTCGTTCAGTTCTAGCCGAACTAGCCAGTCAGTAGCTTTGGAATAAACATTTTTGACAAGTAAAAATGTAGTTGATTTATGGTGCAAACACTGGATCTGTGCTGGTGAATGCTGATTACAATGAACTTGTTGAGCACAAAATTCTGCGAGGCCAGGAGAAAAAAAAGAGTTTTTAAACGGTGTTATGGCCTTTACATGAATTTTCCCTTTGGGGTTGCAATTTAGGAATAAGAGCACGAAACATATTACCACCTCCCAATGCTACGCTTCGACACGCTCTGAATAGGTACACAGCATAAAGTAGTTAGTCCGTCAAACAACCGGCCGTCTACAATATCGACTGCTTAGATTTTTAAACTTTACTTTCGTTTTGGTCACTTGCACAGGTGACACTTGTCCGTGATTACCGAACTGAAACAGTTGTTACCGAATTGAACCAGGCGCGCTCAGTTTGTATAGAGTGATTGATTGGTCGCATAACTCTACACGCCTAGTCGATAAAAGTGAGCATCGAAACCGGACAGAGTGCGGATGTTTGTCGACTATTTTCATCGATCTAGGATGCAAAAGCTCTGGAATCTCGCTGAGCCAGACGGCTACTGTCGATCTCCACCACAAAACACGATTCGTGGAAGCTGAGGATTTAGTTATGATGAATGAGCTACTCTACTTATCATAAGTTGACAAGTAGACCAGGATGATCTACTGACTGTTCAAGAGCTAAGCGAAGCCGATCTGAATGTTGCTTTGATGCTGAATTATAAAAAAGGGTCGTGCAAGACTTCCGAAGTGTGTGGTAGGTGTGAAATGGAACCGAAACTGAAGGAGTGTGCGTCTTATGTTTTCACATCGCAGCTACTCGTTGATTTTCCCCTCCGAGTTGCAGAAACAACAGTTTATGCAGTCTCCATAAAAAGAGGCTCTAATTGAAGACCAACTAACTGACCGAACCGTGACAACCACGGGTTTTTGATCAATAATTTTGTGTAAACTCGCGTTTTTCCTCTCTATTTGTGTATTATAATTTGGAAACTCTGCCAGAATACAGAAGGGAAGCCCAGAAAATCAGCAGAAGGCTAACGGGACCTTAGTGAAGAGTCTAGAACCGAGGGGATGACGAAAGCAATAGTCTACTTGGGTCGGCTTCAACGCACCTTCGTGCCGGTGCCAGAAATGTTTGTCCTTTGTATGTCACACTCGCGTTGGGAGAGTATAGCAAACCTGTGGTTGATTAACTTCTCCTGGCTGAGAACAAAATAATCCCCGTTTGTCTTCTTTCAGGTGAGACTTTGAATATCGTTCTGAGTAGTAGGGTGCTGGACACAGAGGTCTCTGATGCCACCTTCCGAGACCTACACTGACTTTTACACTCACCCATGACCCCAGAACAATACCGAGGGTAATTTCAGACGAGCCGGCAGCGATCAAGGGAGGGGGGTTGGTACATTTATCAGATACCTCTGTCATCTTGCCGAACGAGCATACGACGGCGATTCCGCCGAGATACAAGACAAATGGGCGCTGAAACAATTGGCGATTGATGTGTCTAATGCAAACATCAAACGTGAATACCTGCTGCATTTCTTAACCGTGCTTGGCGCGGCGGTGAAACATGTCGAGGAACTGGGGAGGGGCTATGATGATCTGGAGACGCCAGAAACATCGTACTTCACGCTACAGAACGAACGATGTCCCCCTTTCAATCGTTTGACGTGGTAGCATGGACAGATACACAACGACCGAATCCCTAGTGTACTAGCCTCCTTCTCATTTCGCTCACGACCCGAAAATGGAAAATGTCGACGTGGTTTGGAAAGTTGGCCGAACTTTTTGTATCCGAAGCGGTGTTACGCCACTTCAGGTGAGTGAAATCGTAAGAGCGCATACTTTCTATCGGCAACCAGCTCAAGTTCACTTCCTTCATCTTTTGCCATAGAGTTAATTGTTGGAGATGTCATCATCGTTGGGCTGCTAAATACAGCGACATCTCGATTACCTGTTTGACGCTGTGGATGGATTTGGCCTTTGTCTGCTGGCATGTAGAAGAGGGAAGGCGAAACTGGGCTAAAACGACGATTATGGTACCTACTAGTTTATATGAGTTTCAAACAATGCCCTTTGGGCTGTCGGATGCTCCCACCACGTCTTAGCAGATGGTGCGGCGGATGTTGGGTGGTATCATTCTGTATCTATGTCTTGTTTACTTGTATGATGTCATCGTGCATGGGAAAACGAACGAGGGACATCCGAGAAACCTGCTCATCTTCCTTAAAGGACTATCACAAATCGGATTGACGCCCAACCGCGTTAAATGTCACCTAATATAGAAAGAAGTAACACATCTGGGGCATATAATTTTCCAAGGTTACATCCGAACTGACCTAAGGAGAGTTGAGTAAAATATATCCCGGTCAGCCCCACAAAATATGGAAGGAGTACGCTTTTTTTGGGTCTCGCTCTATACTGCAGAAGTTTCCCACAAGGGTTTGTACGTACCGCTAGTCCGTTGCACGCCCAGTTGAAGAAGAACTGTAAGTTTGAATGATTCAGTGAATGCGAGGCAGCAGTCTTTATGCTCCGCGCCTGTCGAAGAGTTGCCGGACACATTGCTTACTACGGATAGGTATATTCTGAATAATGACGCCAGTGGTTGTGCAGAAAAGGGCGGATGGGAATGAACAAGTGATTGCTTATGGAAGCCATAGTCTTAGCAGAAGGAAACGAAACTATTTTACAACCAGCAAGGAAATAGTAGTTCTAGTTTACTTCGTAAAACCGTACCGACATTATTTGTTGGGAAGATGGTTTACAGTTCGCATCGATCATCAAACCCTAAACTCTAAAACCTTATGGATTTGAGTGGCCAAATTGCATGCTAGCAGGAGGTTATTTAAGGATATGTGTCCTGACTGTGAACATCGACCTGGGGGAAGTCGTGTCAATGGTGATGTGTTGACTACTATGTCCTGGCGTGTTCAAGGAGATCTCTCGTGTAGTACACAACATGTAGCAATAGTCTGTCTACAAAGTGTAGATCACGGACAGTGACAGACGGCCCAAGCTTCCGACCCGGAAACGACTCTCACCTTTGAGAGGTGGTGTGAAGGGAACAGTGGGTCCGCAAACAAACAGATGAAATAAAAAAGCTGCAACAACCGTCGTGTATGGGCGATGTGGGACAATTTAGTGATGAACGAAGATGTTTTCTTTTTTCGGATTACGGACCAAACTACTAGAGAACAATCGTCGTCGTGTGATCGATGGTTGAGTTGGCTCTGGAAAACATCCACTAAGAGTTAGGGCATGCCGTAGTTAGCAAACTGGACGCTGTAGCCAGCAACCTTTTAAGTGGCCATATTTGTGTTGTGACGTGGTACAATTGTTTTGTCGATGTGAACAGTGCGGTAGTTTTAACACTCCAAGACCAGAGAGTTACACCTTAAATAATGAATAAATCAGCGTGAAAATTGTGGATCCCGTAACAGAAACGCCAAGCGGTACTCAGACATATTGGGCGATTGTTTTACAAAATGGTGCTCCCATCCACGTGAAAATTGTTGCTAATGCCATTGTCAGATGGTGAATCCGTCAACGAGAAGTTCCAGGACAGCTACACACTTATCGGAATTCCGACTTCGAAGTTTCGTTGTGACAGGAGATTTGCAGAATTCTGGTAATTGACAGGACAGGTTAAGAAAACCAATCGCCCACTTCTGCAATTACTGAGAAAGGTTCATGGACCGCAGCTCGCTTGATTATGACCTAACGATCCTGAGGTACGTGCTCGCTTGTCAAAGACATTCACGCCTTTACTAAGCAGATGCCTCACCTCCTCTAGACCAGTCGTCAAATTCGACGACTCTCGGATGTCTGCGTGCCTCGGTCAATCGATTGTAGCTCACAGTAGCGGATTATGTTCACATTAATCCTCACCATAAGGTTGGCATTTAAGGTGACGAGGATACATTTGCGGAGTGAACACCAATAACAGCAGTATTACGACAAAAAGAGACTCGAGGCCCCCTTGAAACCTGGGGATAAAGAGACGGTGCTTCCAATGGTTCCTACAAGGCAGAAATGACGGTACAAAAAGTTGTTTGTCGTAGGATACAATGTCTGATGTTTTTGAGGTAGAGTATGTGTCGGGGAAGTCGCCAGTTCCCCGAAAATATTGTGTGACAAGACAAACAAAGTACACTGTCAACGACCTTCACCGTTGCTATAGTCGTGTACTTCTCCGGTCTCCACGATCGTCCTCAGCCGTCGTGACAACTGTTGCGGAACTATTTTTTTTATAGTTGCGGAGCTGCTGTCCTCCGTATCAGAAGAAGAGGGGTGTAGAAAACTATCTTCAAACAAAGGAAGAGCGCTCCGATCGCCCAACGGTTGACCGTGACCGCCGGCGGATTATCTAATGCGGTCGAAAAACATCTGATATCACCCATAAGCCCGATGTAGCTTCGAGTACATCCACTGCGCGCAGCAGTGCTCAGAATCAGACATCAATGTCTTATTCACTGCGCCCTCGGGCTAGGCAAGCCCCTCACTGCCAAGTGAGTCAGACTTTTGAGTCAGAGACTCGGGGTGGGGTCCCTCAAGTCAACCCCCTTCCGCGGCATAAACGACCGGGAAGTATCAGAAGTTATCGCTCTCCCGACAGTGACATTACTAACCCAATACGACTTCTCTACTGTTTTACCCCCATTTCTTCTGCCTTCCATGTGCCTTTGGGCGATAGTTGCTTTCTGAGGCCAAGACAACTGGTGCCTTCACTGTCCGCCTCTCCGACAAGTCGGTCAGCAAGCTGCTCTGGCTAGTACTCTCAAGTCTGGAGCTTGATGTGTGCTGCGTGTCGGAGACGCGAGTCTACGATTCTAGCACCGTTATTCACTTGAGCTCACCTCTAGATAACTGTCGATTCAAGCGCTTCTCTCTCAGGGTTTCTGGTGACGCCGAAGCTGAATCTCGTGGTCAAGCTGGAGTGGGAATCGCACTGAGTTCCAGAGCAGAGCAATGTTTGCTCGATTGGATCCCAGTGAACAGTCGCTTGTGCGCTGTCAGACTCAATACATCGGTAAAAGTCTGTCGACGCAAATCAGAAAGACGTTGTGTATTCATTATATCGGCGTACGCCCAACGGACAGCTGTTCGGATGTTACCAAGGATGCGTTCTATGACGCCCTCGTTGACCTTCTGAAGCAAACTAAACACTCAGACATCATCATACTAGCGGAGGATTTTAATGTTCAGCTTGGTGTTGACTGGATCTACGGCCTACGAGCGCGTAAACAGACAACAGAATAACGGTTAGTGAAACGGTAATGAACAGCTGACTACGAAGTGAGCACTAATTCGAATCTTCCCGTCCATCCCAACCACCTGAGGCTAACGCAGGATCCTCGGATAAGCGAACCAAGCTTGAAACGCTGACACTCGCGATTGACCACACCGGCATAGGTGACGTAGTCGTCGTCTGACTTGGCTAGTTTCAGACATTGGTACCTTGTGTGAACAAGGAAGACTGATCACCGAAGATGGACCGCAAAGTCTCAACCGTTTCCTCGAAGGAGTTGTCGCGTGGGTTCTTTGGAAGGATAAAGTTGACATACTTCTCGTGCTCAATAGTTTCGAGGAGACGGACTTTCCACGGTTCGTCCTGTATACCTAAATCGACACTGAACAGGTCTCGTACCGTCTGAACCAGGCATCAAATGTCAAGCCAGCCTGGACATCGTAATGAAACTCGGTGATGCTGCTTGTGACAGCGTCAACCAATTGCTTCCCACCGGCCGACGCCGATGGGGCCAAGTTTGATGTAGATAACCGATCAGTGAGCAC